>JAJOOO010013431.1:0-45389 GCA_029582685.1 Solanum piurae | reverse complement strand
ACTAAAAAAAAAAAAAAAAAAAAAGTAGAACTATAAAACACAAACAAAAAGTAGAACTATAAAACACAAGCTTTTTTTTTTTTTTTGAAAACCAAAGTATATAAACATCATAAAAACCAAAATATTTTTTTGTTTTTTTTGAAAATATAGTAGAAACAACTAACACAACCAACATTTTTTTTTAGAAGAACGTAAAACAAAAACACAAAACCCTTTTCTTTTTTTTGGAAAACTAAGTAGAAACAACTAACATTTTATTTTTTTAAAAGAAGAACGTAAAACAAAAACACAACAACAAATTATTATTATTTTTGAAAACGAAGTAGAATCGAACAAAAAAAGAATTCACGTTTCATCAAACACTTACCAACGGCTCCTGCACCCAATGATGGTCAAGAAATCTCTTTCAGCTTGAAGATCATCGCCAAAACTAATGGTTCTTTTGATGCTTTGAATGGCGATCCTCGCTGCCTTTCTATCTTTATCTCTTTCCCTCTTCGAATTGGCTTTCTCTTCTTGCAATTGCTTATCCCACAATGCAGCCTTGTTCTTCATCTCTTCCTCATCATACGCATCGCCAAGAACTTGTTGTTGGGACTTCACGATTATATGTGCATAGCGCTTCTTCAACATTGCAGCACGAAGAAGTTGTTGTTGGAACTTTTCCAACATCTTATCCTTCTCTGTGTTCATAATGTAACGTAACAATGAATAAAAGCTGAATTTTGATAAAAAGAAAGTTGATCGAAGAGAAGATATAGTATATACGTAGAAAAATTACGCTTTCCTATTTTTTTTTGGAAATGGTTTGTGAAAAAGTTTCCTAAACTAATAAACCAAAATACCAAATATGGTAACTTTTAGAAACGTGTAATTTTATTTTATTTTCAAACCTGAAAAGTTTTTATTATTTTCAAGCATGATCAAATTAATTTTAATTTTAATTTAAGTAAATTCAAGGTAGTCCATTTATGATTGTTATTATTTAAATATGTGTGAGTTAAATATGTAGTTAATTAGTTTCACCATCTCTTTTATTCTTTATTAATTTTGCATATAGACTTTATAATCTTGATTTTCATTAACGTAATAGTTTCTAAACACTAATTTTGGATATATTTAAAACACTGATATGAGTATTTAGGAATTTTTTATAAATTGTCTCTGTCTTTATTTAAAAAAATAAAATAATATTATGTACATTATTATCTAAATATAGATTTTAAAAGCTCTACATATATGCATGTCTTTTTACACTACAACATGAACTATATATTTATGTACTTCAAATTAAAACCCCTTAATTCCTTTGTTCAAAAGACAAAAAAACAAGTACAATCCAAGAGCCAATTATTCCTATGTCTTTTATAAACTATATATATCCCAACTGGAACGTAGAAAAGGTTTTAATCAAGGACGTTTTTGACATTTATGCAGAGAAAACATTAATTTGTTACCAGAAATAATGTTATCTTCATATTTTATTTTTATTGTATTTTTACTCCTTCCAAAGATTCTCGACTCCAGACTTTTGCTCTCTTAGTGACGTAAATCCACTACCATAAGGTTAAAGTTGGTGGGCGCGCTTACTGGGGTGTATAGGCCACACCTTCAAGCCGAATCGAATCGATTTTATTTTTTTCCAAAGTACTCATGACCTTTCTTTTCGTGAGTTTTTGATATATTTTCCTAACACAACGTCTTTGGGATGTTATTGTACATCTTTTCTTTTCTTTTTTTCAATTTTCCTTATTCAAGTGACTTGAAAATGGAATCAGATGCCTCATCAATTGGAACTTCAAGTTCTTCATTAAATCACACGATCAAAGAGAATAACCTTTTCAATTTAATCTCTTTTTCAATCACGATATAATTATAAAATAACAAAAAAATAAATAAGAAAGAACCATCTAAAATCGAAAAGAGAACCAATTTTTTTGTTAGTTTGTAAATTTAATAAATCAACATAATTGATTTAGTTATTTTTTAATGAAAAAAATAAATCAAACCAACTATAGTCTATATTTTCACTCACTACATAACATAAATAATATCCCAATTCAATCCCCAAACAAGAGTTCTTGGAAATTCTTATTCAAAATTCAAATAAGTCGAGTACAAAATGATCACAAATACAATACACACTTCGACTCACTTTTTCCTTAAAAATGAAGACATCCATGATCAACAGATCATATGGAATTGGCTAACCCCTTCGAAGTAACCTTTTTTTTTTCCTTTTTCATTTTTGTTCTTTTATTCTTATTTAAATCATCAAAGATGATTTTTATACCTAATACAATCATCAGAATAAACAGAGCCATGTAGTTGTTTCTCATTCTTTGTCAACAACAGAGAGCAGAGGAACATTGACATTGTCACCACAATTAACAAATTGGTAGTTCACAATAAGGTGACCTTGTTGATTTCCTACTCCGTCTGTATCGATTTGTCGAAAAACGTTGATGTCCAAGTCGAGTCCGCCGTTGCTGCATTGATCCACAATTCTCACTGTCGTTTGAGCTCCTGTACGTGTATTTGTCACCTGTATATATAATTTGCGATGGTATTAATTGAGTAATATACTTTATTCGTGATTTTTGATAACTCTTTAATTTCAACTTTTTTTCTGAATTAACAATAAAAACGGAAGGATGTAGTATATCTTACCCTTAAGCACTTTCCACACGAGTCTCGACCACGAGGTCCAACAGGACCACAAAAAGCAGTCCAACCATACTTACTCCGCCAAGCGTAAGGCTTATTAGCATCCCAAGTAGAACAGTAAGCACTAACAGCATTCAAATCCCACCCAACATTTTGTGGGTTATATATATGATATGTTGCACGAACGTTTTGCGCGCTGCCCCCTTGGCCTGGATCTGGTCCACTTCCACTGCACTGGCTCTGGCAACCTTGGCTAGGTGAACAATATTCGGGTGTCGATCCACACCACCCGAATTGGCTGCAACATAAGTTGTTGCCACATAACGCTCCGCCCCTTTGCCTTCCGCACTGCTGTGCGTTGGCAACTGAGGTTAGGCTGATGCAGAGAACCAGAGCTAGCAAAATAGGAACACAACTTAGCTTCTCCATTTTTCCCCCAAAAGTGTATTGATGTACGTTTGATCTATAATAGATTTGGGGGTTTTATAGGACTTTATTTATGTATTTATTTTGTTTGTGTGATCCGTGAAATTTGGGTGCTTGCGCCTGCTTAGACTGGCATTGTTTTAATTAATAGGTGTTATTTTTAAGTCGATTTCAACATTTTATACCTTAGGGATAAGATTAATAATTATATGACATATACATCCTTTCATTTCAATAAGTATGATTTATTTTGATCGGACACGATTATGTTTTTTTTTTTTAAATAAAGTATATTTTTTTAATTTTAAATTAAAGGTATATTAAATTTATGAAAATATTATATAATTTTGTGGTCTTAGACATAATTAAGTAGAAAGTTAAAAATTTAAAGAGTTAATAAAAAGGAAAAAAATTCTTTTTTTGTTAAAACAGACTAAAAAAGAAAAGCAGATCAAATAAATTGAAACGAAAAAAACATATAATAATAATATATCATATGGAGTACATTTTTTAAAAATAAATTGTATTTAGTTTTAATTAATTATGATAATATAATATAATTTGTTGTAAGCAGAGAGGACATGAAACTTTTTATATGGTATTAACTAACGAAATAATCAAAGAATGTAGTACAGTAAATAAGATTGTTCTTTTTTTAAATTAAAGTTATTGGGTTCCAACATTGATTATAAAAAAATACTTAGTAGAGAGAGATTTTTCTCAAATAGGAAATTATATTGTGGAAATCCAAATATAATCGTACTCTAATACGGATATTGAACGAAATAAATAAATAATAAATAATGGCGGCTTTTAGAAGTGCACGACTTGAGGCGGCTATTAAAAAAAATGTTGGACTGCGTCGTTTCTGGGAATTATCTAGAGAAAGTCCTCCGCGTTGAATTAAAAATAAAGGGGCCTTTAAGAAAGCCAAATTTTAAATACACTTCGATGTCCCTACGGCGTGATATTTTTTTTTCTTTTAATCTTTAAAAAATATAAATTTTGATACTAATCTTTGTGATCTCTATTTAAAAAATACATCGAGCCTTCATTTCTTACTTGATATGTGTGTTTGATCCAATCTACCTATGAAATTTTTGTATAAATTTAACGAATAATTACATACTAAATCATTTAAGTATTAACATAAGCATCATATTCAGAATTTCGAAATGATGGGTGCACTATTATAAAAAAGTGGATCTAATAGGTTTGACATGTAAGTTTGTGTCATTAAAAACAGTTAAAATTTTAAAATTATAGGTTCAAAATTAAAATATTTAATTAATTAAAACGCCAAAAGTGCTACCAATTATAACTACTTAAAGAGGTGTTACCGAATTTTAGAAAGAAAAATAATGCAAGATAGATATAAAATTCAAAATTATAATCTCACTTAGAGTTGCACCCAATTATTAATGCGTTATATGATACTTCGACTGTGGATTCACATATCTATATTTAATAAAAAGTTAAAAAATTATAACACTACTATATATGATTTCAAGAGGGGAGCAAGAGTTTACGTGAACCAGGTGAACCCTGTATGCCAATAATCATATATACATATATATAAAAGAGAACCTAGTCCCGCCTATCTGGCGCCACCACAAACCAGAATTCCCTTTTAATTTATTTATTTACAAAATTAGTCTTTCCTTTCATGAAAAGTTGTGACTTTTATGAAAAGTTGTGATTTTAATGAAAAATTGCGACTTTAATGAAGAGTTGTGACTTTTATGGAAAGTTGCGACTTTAATGAAAAGTTGCGACTTTAATGAAAAGTTGCGACTTTTATGAAAGGTTGTTACCTTTCCGAAGGGTTGCAACTTTTCAAAATAGTTGTAACTTTTCTGATAAGGCACAATAAAAATGTGTTCACACTACCCTTTGTTATCTATAAATAGAGGGATTTCCTCTCATTTTAACAAAACAAAAATTATGAACCTCCTCCTCCTCTTCTTCTTCTTCTTCACAATTAAATATTTGTATACTTTGCTCATGTTGAGTGGCTCACTGATACTATTGCTTATGTTACAGATCCTGGTATGTATTTTTACAATCATTAATTTATAATTTATGCTTATGTTATTAAGGCTAAATGATAAGATGTAATAATTTGCACTTTCCTTTACATTATTAATGTTTGTTACTACGTAATTTTGTATGTAAGATAATATAGTGTTTTAATTTTAATGCCTGATAGATTTTAAGTATTATTTTATAAATTCCGTGATATTAAATTCTTGCGCGCAGCGCGAGGTAATTTTACTAGTTATTTTATATAAATATAAATAATTATATATTCCCTATATAGTGAGAAAAAACATAAATTTTAAATAAAGACTAAAATTAAAATTTAAAATACAGTAGGAATAATAAAGAGACAAAAAGTACCTTTCTTAAGTTTGTTTTTGGAATTATGCTTATACCCACCACACAAATTATGAAATTTAATATTTTTTTTTGGAACCCCAGGATAACCCGCAGCCGCTACAACCTCAGCCACAGCCTCTGCCCTTCGGGTGAGCACTCTGTGGTGAGCACTTAGTGCGCACTGGGTAAACCCCCCACTGTGTAATAGCCTGCAAACCACACAGGGAATGTAAACCGCACTAGGCAAGCCCTATGCGACAGGTTCGACTCAGAAGGCATTGAGGGGGGATCGATCCCGGGTCATCCGTGTGGATAACCACCCTCCAAACCAACTGAGTCATCCCAAAGGACTGAAATTTAATATTACTACTCATAAATTTGCATCTAATCCTATTTGTTTATCTCTACGATGCACGAAGTGTGAAATTTTTATAATATGAATGTTACTATTGAAGAAAGTATAAAATGGATATAAATTTATATATTTTTAGATAAATGACTTATAATGATATCAGATCAATTTTAGATAATATGTATGTAAAAATCTGATTTTGCATATAATAAACCATGAATTCACAATAACGACAATATATTTAATATAAATTCACAATTAAGGTTTAGAAAGGTAGAATATTGCATAGAACCTCAACTCAAAAGAATAACCAACACAGGAAAGTAAGGAAGAAAATGAGACAACAAAATAGCAATTTACGAATACAAGTGTAGCAATGGATATCAATACACACTAGAGGAAAAGAAACTATGTGATATTTAAATCATACTATTATTAGAAGTACGATAACACTCAACTGCTTTTCTAGCCTTATATCATAGTCCTCAACCTCATATCCATATTTTTCTATCTAAGATCATGTTATCAGCCATCTAAAGTTCTGACATATATATCCTTTCTAATCACCCCACTCCCACCCCAACACACACACAAACTTTTTTTTCATACCTCTCCCTTTCACACTTCCTCTTCACATATATATCTGAATCATCTTAGTCTTGCTTTCCCTCCTCTTCCCAGCAATTTATTGTTTCCTTTTCATTTTATATGAGCATAATGTCTAATTCTGGACATTACAAAATATCAGAAACCATTTTACATATTTATATTTATATACATTTATATTTTCTTTAATTATTATATATACGGCATATTAACATTTTAGTTCTGCGTTCGATTAAATATCATTGCATTATTTAAATAAAACAAATGAGGGATTATTTACTCAATGGATCAACTTTGTTGGACTTGTCTCAATTCGGAATAACTTTTCTAAAATGTATAAGGAAATAACTTTATTGTTATTATTATTATTTTAATTTCATACTTTAACATTTATTTGGGTAAAGTCAAACATGAATCTTATCATTCTGTGTCAACTACAAGATTAATTATCAGCACAATCAACAAACTGGTAGTTCACAATAAGATGGCCTTGATGATTTCCATTTCCGTCTGTGTCGATTTGTCGAAAAACGTTTACATCTAAGTCTAATCCTCCGTTGCTACATTGATCCACGATTCTTACTATTGTTTGAGCTCCTGTACGTGTATTTGTCACCTGCACATATATGTAAAAGTCAGTTCGAACAAAAACTTGTTCTTTATAATGAAATATTGTTATATAAATAGATCGTACGTACCCTTAAGCACTTGCCACATGAGTCTCGACCACGAGGTCCGACTGGACCACAGAAAGCAGTCCAACCATACTTTTTCCGCCAGGACAAAGGCTTATTAGCATCCCAAGTTGAACAGTAAGCACTAACAGCATTCAGGTCCCACCCAACATTCTGCGGGTTGTATATATGATACGTTGCACGTACGTTTTGCGCGCTACCAGCTGGAGTTGGGGTTGATCCACCACCAGTGCAGCGGCTCTGGCAGCCTTGGCTAGGTGAACAAAATTCGGGTGTTGATCCACACCACCCGAATTGGCTGCAACACAAGTTACCGCTGCATAACGCTCCGCCCTTTTGTCTACCGCATTGCTGTGAATTGGCAATTGCGGCTATGCTGAAGAGGAACAAAGACAACAAAATAGTACTATTACTTAACTTCACCATTTTCAAAAGAGTTAATTAGTAGTATATATTATTTGATCTTATTACTTGCGGGTTTTTATAGCACTTTTTTTTTCTTCAAAGTACGATAGCTAGCTAGCTAATAGCTGCTTAGACTGAATTAATTAGTTTGACAACTTGAGTTGGAAATTTGGGATATTAAAAATTTATTAATTTCATTCATTTGCTAGATTTAATGTAATGAACCGTATTGAAATGGATAATTCGGATTACACGTACAAATATAAGAGTTCAAATCGGTATAATTGTACTCCAAACTAATAACAAATCTTCTTAAGGAAGAAAAGAAAAGAAGGGAGAGAGGTTTCCGAGTTAATCTAAGCAACTAAGAAATAAAAGACAACTCATAACATAGGCCTAATAGATTAATTTACTCTTCTATTTATAGGCATCTTTCCAAGGTCTCTGACATATTTCCAAGTGGATCCTCCATCTTTAGTTATATTCATAACATTTAAGTACTCTATACTAATTATTTCAATCATTTGCTCAATTCGATTGAGTCAGGATTCTAGAGTGTACTACACTCGATAATTCCATGTGTTCTTCCAATTATGCAGACTCGAAAAAAATAAAAAGAAGTATGTGAAAGTACTCCTTTTTTTAAGGCAATGTCATGAACTTGCACGTTTTCATGGTGCAAAAGCGGAATCAGTATTTTAAGTCTATGAGTTTAAATTCTAGAAAAAAATTACTAAATTTTTAATAAATTATTTATATATTTTTAAATTTAAATGTAAATTCTGTATCAAAATTATTATTTTTTGTTGATAGAAAAGGATAGGTCTGCCCTATTCTTGGGGGATTAAATTTCATTTTAGAAGACGTATACACTAGTAAGGCTAGAGGCGGCTTTTAAAGTTATTGCGGCGGCTATTGACGAAAATGTTGGACTGTCCTTTTTCCAAGTATAAGCCAGGAGTTTTGCTTTTAAAGGTTCGCTTGCGGGGACGTTCGATATGAAGTCGTGATTTTAATTATGATGTCAAATTAATTGTTAGGTTTATCAAACTATACAATTATTCATTTATCTTTTCTCCAATTCTTTTATTAGACTATGAATAATAATTTAAGCTTTCTATTAGATTAAATATCATTGTATAAAATAAAACAAATCAAGGATTATTTACTGAAATGGTTCGACTAGTTGTTAGACCTGACTTGTCTAATTGTCTCAATTTGAAATTACCTTTCTAAAATAAAATGCACAAGTTACCATAATTTTTTACCCAAAATAAAATATGTATGTCTTATAGCTTTGCGATTGGATAAGGTTTGGCAAATGTGAAGTACGCATCTAGATTATTTCTCGATTATGACTAGATTCTAGTTATTAAGACTTTTGACCATAAAACTAAAAAAATAAATATCCTAACGCGACCTTATTATACTCTCTATAGTTATGCGAGAATTTTGGATTTCCTAATTATTGTATCAATAATCTGCACTCGCAAATTATAGAGCTATAAGATTCATGATTATTGTCAATATAATTTTGAATCTCACAATTGTTGCGTCGATGATCTAACACATAACAGTATTTGAGTAAAAAAAAAATCACTTTTGTGCTTAAAACATTTGTAAAGATCAAATCAGATGAACATATCTAAAAAAAATAAATCATTTTTTTCATATAAAGAGATTATATGGGCCTATGAAGCCCAACATTGGTTTCTGCATCAAAACTCATCTAAGCCCATATACCCAATATTTGGCACAAATTATATTCTTAATTTTCCAACAATTTTGAAGAAAAAACTTTAATGAACTTGTGGGCTTTTATGTCCATCTGGGAATAAGTTGGCATTTTGCTTACTAAATGCATAAAATTCATTCGGCTTGAATCTCATATATACAAAGGAAAAACAACAGAATATCAGTATATATTTAAGATATATAGCTACTGTTTACTTTTATTTTATTTTATGGATACACCTAAAAACCACTATAATTGAATTCAAACCCATAATTCTATAACTACAATGTGTATTACACTAAGATTTTTAGAAATTGAGTTTTTCAAATTTAAATCTTGAATCTGACTATTCTGATGTGTGATATTCAATTAATAATGTCGAAAGTGTTCTTTGACTTGTTTGTTAAGTGTCGACTGGATCTAGTAGACCAAGTTAAATGTATCTACTTATTATATTATAAGGTTTTTCATATTCATAGGTGAAAAGGAACAGTTGGGGCTTTAATATAGAAAGCCAATTTGAATGAAAGGACAGTACGGTTTTGTTACAAGTCTTCCCATGCATGCATGAAAAGTATATATGTGACAGATTAAATAAAGATAATATAATAAGTATAGAATAGTCTAATGTTAGTATAAAAATTGATAAATGAGGAAAGAGACGAAACATATATAAACAGCTCATTAAAGAAGATTTTTTTTTTAAATTTAATTTATTCAAGAAAAAAAACTCCCTCCGCCATGCATCTTTTACTTGTCGGGTGGACTTGGTACGGTCTTTAAGGAGCAATAAATAGAATACAATTTTATTATATCATTTTCTGATACTAAATTTGATATTTTGGGAAATGTATTGAGAAAATGATTATAGTTAATCATAAGAGTAAATTAGAAATTAATAAGTGATTTTTTGTACGAGTATTTTTTTGAAGCATTCTATTTAACTGAATTTAATCTCATCATGAACATAAGAATAAAAAATTTCACCACAAAAAGTATTGGCTCATTGCAATATAACTCTATGTATAGCCCAAAGAACTCTCATATTGTGTGATATAAATGTAAGAATTTAATAACATGAATGTCACTAACAAAAAATTAAAGAATTTAATTTGTGATTATATATGATAGGACTCTCACATCAATTTGTAATAACTAATTTATTTTCCTTTAGAAGGACAAAGATATTGACTTATCCCATGGAAGATCCAACAATAGATTCGATAAAATATAGTGTTTTAAGGCTGAACCCTACATATATATATAGTGGTGCCAAATGGGTGGATTGGGTTGGAATTGAATATATTAAAATAGGTTGAAATAGAAATTGGATTGGATTCTGACCCGCATAAGTTTACGTTGGGCTCAAATGAGCTTAAAACGGGTTGGGTCTTGAGTCTTGATCCACCCAATTTGAATCGCTTAATCTCAATAATTTAAATATAATGTTATTTAAGTTTTATAATCACAATTTGAATTTCAACTCAAGAAAATTTTAAAAAAGAAGTTACAAATTGATAGATAAAACCTAAAAGATATAAAATAGATAGTATTTCATACCTTCAATATAGGAACATACATTACATCAATGCAAATAAAGAGTTTAAAACGGGTTGAAATTGAAGATTAAATTGGCCTCAATTGAGGATTCTCTTATAATGGGTTAAGGCCTGAATGAGTTGAGATTGAATTCAATTCAAATTATCTTAAGCTCAACTCTTAAAATGTTGGTGACTTGGACAGGTTATCCATAGTTGAGCTAAATTTTGACACTCATATATATATATATATATATGTATATGTGAACTAAAACAAGTACACATTATGTTAGGTGTGTGAAAGAAAGTTTTATATGGAAAATAAAAAAGGAAAAAGAGATTTTTATAAGGGACGGATACTTTTGGTGTGAGGCCTCTAGAGAGAGAAAATATGGAGATTTGGTTTCGAACGAGTAATATTATTTTATATTAAGAGTATTTTTAGATAAAAACAATTGATATTAAAACCACCGATTCGGCCACACAAGTATGGAGATGAGGGGAGTGATAGCTAGCATGGGGTCCGACTTAGGTGTCTTTGCTCATCGATGGGCCGATAAATTTGCTATGTTTATCTATGTCTTTGAAGACGCACACATAAAAAAAGCTTTGGTGATCATAAATGATATTATTCATATTATCTGGCTAACACAACACATTATCTCCAAATTAGTTCACGAGTTACTATGCATCATAATTAAAGTTAGTTCAACGGAGAGATTGTTATGTATCAATTGTTAACACACACATATTGAAACTTATAATTTTCTCAATTCAAAAGTGCTTATGTTTATAATTTGAATTCACCCCTCGACTCGCTGTGCATATTTAAAAAAAGAGAGAGAGAGAAACAAGCTTTTATGAATATTAATTCCTTCTTTTCATATTAGTTGTTTATATCATCAAAAATAGTTATTCTAAATTAGTCGTCAATTTGCAAAACCAAAAGAGAGAACTAACTAATTTTTCTCATTTTACCATTGAAATTGTAAACAAGTTTGTAAAGTCCAGAAAAAAGAGTTAACAGGTAAATAAGTAAAAAAATAATTATTTCTTTAAAAAACTGTATAGTTGAAAAATTGACAATTAATATGAGACAGATAGAGAGGAGAATTAAAGTGCCTTACTCATACGAAAAAAGGCATTAAATGCACACGTGTGACATTTAAGAAGAGGATGGTGAAAAGTAAGTAATTTTTTGTGGACAGAAAAATATGGATGACCATGAGCTGTTTATGGGCCCAAAAACACACGAGGGCCTTTATGTATTGTTTGTGGGCCCTAAATGGGCCTAAGTCAACGGTTCACTTTGTCTTTGAGCGGCGACACTACTGTAGATATATCTTTTTCATTCGCTGCTCTTTACGTTTTCTCTTTCATTCAAATTAATTCATTGTTGGCTATGTATATTTCATATACATGCACATATACAACATGTTTATACATGTACAAAAATCTCAGAAATGGTTGAATATGACTGAAATTTAAGCAATAATAATTGAATTACGCTACGTCATGTAAAAACTGAATGAGATATCATATATTTCATCTAACTAAAGTTAGGCTTGAACTTGATACACCGAATATCTAAAGTTGCTCAAACTAATTTATATTATGATATATCGTAAGATGTATGTCTCTACTTGTTCAATTTTATAAATTTTTAAGGGTCTATTTGTGTACACTCAAAATTGAAAGATACAAATGTTAACTGAGATATGTTTAACTTTTGTTTGTTTCTTAAATTAGGAAAGTCTAATGTAGGTCATAGAATGTAAATTTGAAATTTGTAAAAATGGTGGTGTTGGACTATATGACTTGTTGATTAATTCATATTTGATTCAATTTGTCTTTACCCATGTAAATTTTGAGGAAAACTGGATAATATTATTTATTGATTCAATTTATTTACACACTCATTTGTCACTTCTAATTTATATATATAACATAAAATGAAATTTTAGAATATCTATACAAAATTTAATCATTTGACTCTCTTTGGACTTTAGCTCTGCCACTAATTTAAACCATAAAAAAACATGTTTGACGACAGCCTTTTGAGAACGGAAAAGTGGACGGAGAGTAGAGATAATGGACGGAAAATTTGTGCCATATGACTAGAGGGGGTGTGCTCGTGTCGAGGAAAATGTTTTTCACGAAAAATATTTTTTTATAAAAATAACTTTTAGAAAAAAAATATGTTTCTTGTGTTTGATATGTAAATAAAAGTATTAATATATAATCTAAATAAATACTATAAGAGGCGAAGGTAAAGATAGAGGCGTATTTATGTGCAAAAATATGGAGGACGTGAACTTGTGATCCCTAACAAAATTAGATATTTATGTATATATATTTTTAAATTGGTATAATATTATCTACTGATATTCCACGCTACAAGGAAATTAAAATGGTGCATTTGGTTGAAGCATGTGTTATATACCTAGAGGACTAGGAATCAATTCAATTAAATACATTTTTTTTAAAAGTAATGTAACTATGATATAAAAAATCTAAATTCTCCTATATATGAAATGTTGTTTATATAATTTATTTATTTTTTAATTAAACATGAAAAAATTGAAAAATTCTGTACAGAAAACACCTATAATGACAATATGTTTGAATTATCTGTTAAAATACGGCCGCGACTTTGTCTAACTCTCCGCCAAACAAGAAAATGATCAATTTTAATAAAATTACTTCCAAAATTATTAGATTTTAAGTTGACTTAATCATACATGATACAACCATCATAGAATATGAAAACTGGTTGAAATTAATCAAATGCTTGGAATTGAAATTTTGTGAATGAAATACATACTGATCTCTAGGAAGTCTTTATCCTCGTACATAGTAAATTTACTCAAAACAATTTTAAATTTAATATAATCAATAACTTTCAAATATCAAATAATTAAATAGAAAAAACATACCATCACACAAGTTGATTTTGTTATGTAAACTTGAACTGTCATTTATGAAACTTATTTTCTGTAGGGTAATTAATTAGAGAAACAAGTCATTCCTCCTCAAATGATTGAGAAATTTTCGATGGCATAAATATTTTGACACTAATTATATATTAAATTGATGATAATCAAGTTGATTAATCTTAAATCAAGTTACCAGGACTTAAAGAAGAAAGTAAAACTGGAATACATATCCGTTTGGCATAAAAATTATTAGTAGTAACTTTTTTTTATTTAAGTAACTTTTACTTTATTATAAAACCATTCTTTGCTAGGAAAATTCCAGAAGAATTGAGAAAATTAATAGACATTCTCTGACATTTCCTTGATTTCACTTTTTGACTGTTAGTTGATCTCTATATATCATATTCTTCCACTTTCTAGTATGTTGAACTAACTTATCAGATGTTTGTTTGGTATTCGTATTATATTAAAGTATAATTAAATTTTGAATATATATATTGCAGAGTTTAATCTTGTTACTAAAGTGACGCTCATCATAATAAAGGGATTTGATTCGCATGAATTTGAACATAAGATTTTATTATTATAAGCAGAAGGATTCTAACCATTTTATC
Source organism: Solanum piurae (assembly GCA_029582685.1). Lineage (NCBI taxonomy): Eukaryota > Viridiplantae > Streptophyta > Magnoliopsida > Solanales > Solanaceae > Solanum > Solanum piurae. Next base: position 31,036 of record JAJOOO010013431.1, on the reverse strand, counting down.
ACAATCTGTATTGATAAAATATTAGAATGATATTTTAGAATAATGGTTTATGATATGAAGTGATTCTAATTGTGAAATACATTTTCTGCTCATGAAATTTTAAGATATTAAAAGCTTGTTGATGAGTATTATATATTTTAGAAATAAATCAGTTTAGATCTATCATATATTAGCAAAAGTTCCAGAAGAACAATATATTGTTTTTTTTTCTAATTAGCAAATTGTCAATTATATTTTTCTGTGACCATTAGTTTATGCTACTCAGATCAAAATATAATTTCAAGACACGTTCTGAGCAAGCCTAACACAAAAACAAAATGAATTTTAAATTAAAGAATATTATAGCTCATAATTGGAAATCGTAATATTGTTGCTTATAATAGGGACAGATCGAAGAAGACCAAAATAACTTTTCTTTTCTTAAAAATAAAAAGATTCTTCATTTTAGGATTAAATGGGAAAAAGAGGAAGCTTATTTCTAATGTTGTCACAACTCAGACCGTCGTGATTGACATCCAACCTATGCCTCTGGTGGGAGAACCATTAATACTAATTAGCTAACTCAAGAACTACACATTTAAAGATACGGAAGCAAGTTAAAATGTAAGAATAAAGTAGAGTTCTCATAAACTCCAAAAGTCTAACAACTACTATCCCATAACACTCTGGTGCAGCTAGGGCTTTTTTCCACCATCCAATTTAGTTCAAAACCCTCCCCCAACAATATATAATCAAGATTCTACGTTCTACGGATCGAAAAATGAATTTGGGGAGTGAAAACCTTACCTTTAGCATCAAAAGTCGTGGGAAACTGTCAAGAAATCACATGGGGTCGTCTCTTAGCTCTCAAGAACGAAACTTGCAGAAAATAACATTTTTGGGGTTTATTTCCGACTTAAGTCGCGACTGACCCGCTATGGCGGCCCCGCCCTAGCGGCTTGTACGGAAACAATGAGTCGAATTAAGAGTTTCAAACCCCCATTTCACAACACACTTTCATCTGATGACACTCAAAAATTACCCGTTCACGCTAAGATCAGTTTCGGGAGTTCTACTCGCCCGAATTCAATTCCGTAAAGTCATACGGGTTCCTTAACGTCTTAGCTATCCACTCATGCAATCAAATTCATAATTAGATCTTTCATTTGTTACGAGATTTCCCTAGACCTTACTGACTCGGATTTCGTCCAAATCTGGACTAGGTTATGAATTCTCTAGTTACTACGAAAAAGTTTTCTGACCCAATTTCTTTCCCCGATGGCTTTTCTATAGCGACGGAAACAAATCGTTACAAATGTATAACAATATATTTTTTTAAAATCAAATAACGGGAGGATCTCTCTATTTTTAATTAAAGATTTCAATAAGAAAGCATACAATAGTAGGAGGCGGATCTACAATACATGCTACAAATTTTGGTAGAATTCACTATCTTTGATTCTGATCGATCTTGCCAATTTTTTTCCTTACTCTTTAATATCATTACAATTTTCTTGCTATTACTTTAGATCGTATATATCATAATTATATATTTAGATTCTTTTAATATTTTTCTTGAAAATAAATATTTGAAGTGGTCACTAAACCTAGCTCACCAAGCCTTAGGAGTGCTCCGCCGTGGGCTTGTAGCGGCTGAATCTTGTTTCCGATAGAGCATCATTGATTGGGATATTAGTCACGCATTCATATACAAATCAGTACAGACAAATTCTATCAGTCAGTCTATTTTCATGAGTTAGCTGGTGGGAGTGAGAGTTTGTTAAGAAATCTACTTAATATATGTAAATGATCCATACCAAATCTAGTATTCTCCTTGTAATCTCAATTTATATGACACATTTTTTTTTTAGTCTGTCTTAAAAATTATCACATTTTTATAGTTAAAAAACACTTCAAAAAGTCCCTTCATAACCGTAATGAATTTTTTTATGTCCACACCAATATCTAAAATTTATTTAACACCACAAATTTCAAAATTTATTTTCTTTGTTAAGTATTGTATCTAATTATATTGTTTCATATAAATTGAAACAAAAAAAAATTAACAGTGTAAAACTCATAATTTTAAGATTACGAATCCGATAGATAGAAAGCGCGTCTTCTTTTGATAAACCTTATGCAATGCAAATTTAAATTAATCAAAGTTCTTTTAAAATATATACTAGTATTGTACCAAAAAACATAATACAAAGATGGTAGGGCAAAGAAATGGAATATATTTATTAGAGGAAAGTAGAAGGGAATTTCTTGAAATACATAGTTGTAGGAGTATTAGCAAGTTAAGGTTTTTTGTTTGTTTGTTTGTCTGTTTTTTCTATCTGGTGTTTGGAGCTTACATAAATTAAAGTTTTGATTGAATTTGGATTACGCATTATAAGGTCCATTTGTGTGTGACACTCCTAACATGATTCTCTCCATAATCAGAATTCAAACTCGAAACCTCTGATTAAGGGTGAAACAGTACTATCACCGCAACCAAAGGTAGCTAAGGTTGTTTGAAGGGAAGATGGCATAAGAGATGGAGTTGGGTAAAGGTGAGGCTGGCGCACATGCCTCTGAGCCTTTTCATTTCCTTTTTTGGGCCCTCTATTTATTCTCTATGCTTCAATAAAGCTTAGCACATGTTTTCTCCTTTGTCTTAAGACTTTTTATAGAAAAATAAATTTAAAAATCTTGGGTTGCCAGATATGTTTGTTTTGGATGTTTTTTGCCAAAGGGGGTGGTGGGGGTGTGAAGATTTTAAAATAAAGAATGAAAAAAAAGAGTGATTTAGAGTATCAATTTGAGAAGATTTATGTTGACTTTGGAATAGTTGTTAGTAAAACTTTGGATGATCAGAGTAATATCTTTTATTCCCAATATCTTTATCGATCACTAAAGTTTTATTATTTTTTATTTTTTATTTATTGTCTGGTACTCGTATTAGAGTTTGATTATTTTAAACATATGTTGCGTAGGGCCCCATTTTGGAGAAATCACAATCTATCAAGAATTTTTTCATATTTAGAGCTCGAACTCAAGACCCTAGTTAATTATGAGGAGCTAGTTTAAATAATGAAGTATAAAAGAATTCATTATTATACATCAATGTATATAGGGTAGAAAACAAGAAAATAAATAACTAATCTAAGAAAAAGTCTCATTATGTCAAGAATTCTTCCTCAACTAAATGGAGTTTGGCCTTAGATGCATCCACGAGAGAGTAGTACAAGTATCATACAAATATTTTTTGGTGATGATTAGGGTGATATCTGGTGACGATATAAGTGTATCTCATAAGATATAAGAACGATACATTGAAATACGGTGACATCCCGTTAGTATTGTTCTTTCTTTGATTTCATCATAAGACAAATTAATTAATGTTGCTAAGGCCTCATTTATTTGCATTTAATGGAGGTATGAATCTTAATTTTCAGAGTCAGTCCATTAAGTGCATTTGATTTTGGGCAAACCACATAAATCCCACTAGTTTAAGTCTTAATTACTAAGATTCCCAATAGTTTCAAATATTACTTCCTCTACCATATTTCATACTTGGGATACATGAATCTGAATCCATGAGATACATGTATCTGTCGAATTTTAAAATTGAGATACAAAATTTATTTATTTAAATTAATTGGTTGTAACTGATTTCCTTAATTAGAGTAGTAATTGAGGATTTTCAAAATACATAGATAATTAATTTCATTTCATTATTCTTTGAAATAGTAAATTCATTAATATTATTAATATAAGATAAAAACATGTATATCTTGGTAATGTAATTTGATTAATTTCAAATTATTACTCTTAAAATAATAAATTCATTAATTTGATGTATCCAACAAACTAAACACTTAGATACATGAGTGTCATACAAGTACACTCATATGTATCATAGAAGTATCTAGCATTAATTTCGTGTATTTGTTATACGTATCTAGTATTAATTTTATGTATCTATTATATATATATATATATAATATTAATTTCATGTATCTTTTATATGTATCTAGTATTAATTTGATGTATCAAGTATCAATTGTATATGTTATATCCAAAAACATGTATCTCGAATACATAATAAGCATATACATCTAATTATGTGTATATAAATATGGAATATACAAAAAGAAGAAGCATATACATCTAATTATGTGTATCTAAATTTTAAAAGTTATATCCAAAAACATGTATCTCGAATACGTAATAAGCATATACATTTAATTATGTGTATCTAAATATGAAATGTAGCTGAAACACATGAATTTAGGAACAAATCACGACTGTAGAGTATCTATCGTAACATTAATATCATCGTGTTGTTAAAAATCATGTATCCGAAATTTAATGGTGGATACATATACATGTTCAGATACCCCATTACTAAAAATACAACTCAGATCTTAATTAAGATTACTACTTATTGGATACACATGTTCCAAGGGCTATATCAAAGTAATATTGGTACTACCACATCCATGTCACGGTAACCAAATAAAGCCTTAGAAGAACACCAGCAAACAAAAACTCTCTACAATACTCCCTTTGATCCTTTTGTGTTGTGGCATAACATAATCAAAACTAAGATCCATTTCTTTCGGAGACAAACAATCAAGACCAACTCTGAATTGAAAGTTTTCTCTGTAGCAGTTACTTTGATTTGATCTCGTTATAAATGAACAATACAGAATAATATTTGGGTTTACGAGAATTTGTCGGTCATGGTGATGATATCTTGAGAAGAAGAGAGTAGATTAGCTATTGTTGGAATGAAATTGTACGGTGAAATTCTTGAATCAAAAAGAAGGAGACATAATTGAGTGATAAATATGGCAGGGGAGAATTAAGAGATAGTGGTTGATTTGGAGTGAAAGAGTTAATTAAATAGATAATTAATAAATCCTAGTTTTAAGGGATGTGAGTATCTAATTGTATCTTCAAATAATATATTAATATATAGTATAGATTACTAAAAGTGGTAATAAATATAATTGTTTGAAAGTAAAGATAATATTAGTATATACAATAGTGATGTATGTCTAATAAGGTAGTTTATCCTTTGATTTTTAGGTCTGAAATTCAGCCCATTAAGTTCATTTGTTTCTTTTTTCAAAAAGCCTCTTAATGGACCTGAAAAGGTCTGAATGGATCAGATCTGCAGGAGAGTCAAAACACCATTTAAACTTATTTAATAAGTTATAAAATAATATTGTATCGCCTCTCTCGGTCTTTGCGTGACTTTTGCTCACACAACTACAAACTTTCTTTGTCTCTTTTCTCAATCAAACACCAATTTTTTCCTCTTGAACTGGTAAGTTATCATAATCTTTACAAGTATTTTTTTATATTACTCCTAATAATTTTCTTAGGGTGTATTGATGTTTGTCAAGAACACTTGTTGCAATAATATTTTGAGTGTATTGATGTTTGTCAAATCCGTTTGTGAGATAACACTAATATATTATTGTTGTTGAACTAGTTGGTGACAAAAATAATGGAGCACTTAATAATTCTTCATCCCAATCTTCAGTTTCAACAAGAATTTATCATACTTATTGAACTTTTTGATATTATATTGTGCCTGTAAAATATTTTTTATTCGTGATTTTTTTTTATATTATGCTTGATGATTATGATACTTTTTTAATCAAAAAGTAATATTTTCTGTTGAAATGAATTTTTTATAACATTTTGTTAATATAATGTTTGATTTCATATGCACATTCAAATATTGAAAACAAACAATAATTATTCAGTGTTCAGATTTGGGGACAACATCTTAATATTCAGATCTAGACACCTAGCTCTTAATGCAAATCTTAATGTTCAGACGTGTATTCAGATTCAGAGATCTTAATCTTAATAAAAACAAATAAACAAATGAGGCCTAAGTAAATACACCTTTTGCATGCACCAAAACCCCATGACTTATTGCTCGACTAAGATGCATGATTTGTCAAGTGTTAATGCAGCCGATTATGAGTTTATGACATATATATAGTTCATAATGCGTAAGGTATATATCATATATTAATACTTTTATATATTATAGTTGGACTTGAAATCTCAAAGTGTATTTTAAAGACAGTAAACCACATAATCAATCTCTAGTCTTGTGTTTTAAGGAATTCAAAATTTATAACTCATATAGAAAAAAAAGTTGATTTAGCTAAGGATAAAATCAAATATGAAGTATGTATTTACATAGTACATTATATATTAAAATGTTTAACTTGTACAATCACAACTATATAGTATTTACACAGTTAGAGGTTCATCGAACCCCTTTTTGCAGAAAATTATATTATTTATACATGGTTAAAATATATTTTTTAGGTATATATATAGTAGATGTCGAACTCCCTTCTATTACTTTGTGTGTCTATTTTTTCAAATTTTGATCTCCTTATTAAAAATCCTGACTCCGTCACTGTAAATGTGTTATCATTCATTAAATCAGTGGACTTCAACACTCCTAATTATGCATATATGTATGTTTAGACAGTGAATATATAGCTCCCGTGAGTGTGCTATGATAATTTATCTTAAATAATTTCAGTTTCGACGAATGAGTTTAGAATATATTTTGATGTGACTATATAGCTTAGACATATTTGAGTAATATTTTTTTTTTGTTGGTTTCACACAACTGCAGTATAAAATTAGTTTTAGAATTGTAATTTAAATTTGCATCGAAAAATTTGATCAATTTCTTCAGATCTATAACCTTTAACTCAGTTGTCATGAGCGCCTCATTTTAGATTGTGACATAATTAATTTTATATATATATTAAATCTATCTTTTTTTCATTTATCATTAGATTTGAGAAAGGCATGGCAATAAACAGAGTACAACATCCAGAAATTTGTTACATGGTATAAGTTATTTGAACACAAGAATTAAGTCAGATAATTATATTTAGGGAACATCTAGCTATAAAAGATAAAAGTTCCTTGGCTATTCCTCATCTTTTTGTTACTTTTTGCCTTTATTCTTTTTAATTATTTTACCCTTTAATTAATTATTTCTTGTTTGCTCATAAAAAAAAGAAGTTGTCATTGTTGTCCCCTTTAATGTCTCATCATACTGTTATAAGAGGAAAAGAACAATAATAAGTGGAGCCTAACAAACAAAAAGCAAACTCAAAAATAGTTGCCAACTTGCTTAATCCATTATTCCAACAACAAAACAATTCTATTTTATTTTTATTTTTTAAAATTAAAAAAAAAAAAAAAAAACTAATCAAAAACCATAACACGTCACTCATGACATAAACTATCCGACAACCCGAGCCCAACCCGTTTAATCATTCACTTCCACGTGGCAAAATCCTTGCCGTCTAAAAAATACCTCAATTATCCAACACACTCTTCACATATTATTTCATATATAGCATGCTTTCTCATGCTAATTATACCCTTCTTCTTACACTTTCATATTCACATTAAAAATCTTCAAAAACACCCAAAAAAAAAAATACAAAGAGGAGAAGAAAAAAAAAGGAAATTATTCTTATCGTTAATTTGAAGGGTTTCCACGTAAAATTCAACTATGACGAGCGTGTTGGGTGCAGAGTGTGACAAAATCCGATTGGATTATGAAGCGGAGACGGAGCTCAGGCTCGGCTTGCCTGGAGCCAATGGAAATGAAGTCGAATCGACTAATAAGAACAATGGCAAAAGGGTCTTTTCCGAAACTGTTGATTTGAAATTAAACCTTTCTAATTCAAAGGATTCTACATTAATGGATAATATTAATCAAGTTGATAACATGAAGGAGAAGAAGAATAATATTGTTGTGCCAAGTTCAAATGATCCTGCTAAGCCACCAGCCAAGTAAGTTAATTACCTTGTATTATTCTTTAATTATTGCAAGTAATTAATATTTGTAGTAGTATCTATATGGTGATGAAATTTGGAAGTGAGTATGCTTTCAACTAGTAGTAGGGGCGGAGTTAGAAGCCTGTGAGTTTGGTTGAATTCATTATTTTTTACTCAAATAATACATTTTGATTATGAAATGTGTTGAGTATGTAAATATTTGTTTTTAAATATGTTCAATGTAAAAGAGTGTGATAATTTAACTCTTACAATATATTGCAACAAAAAAGGATTCTTTTTCTGCTCTCTCTTTTTTAGTTGAATTATAACTTTTATTTATTTATTTTATCATGCAAATTATAATTACTTTGTGTTACAAATTTCTAGATTTGCTTGTAGATTATGCTAGTTGAATATGTATCTTACTAATCTATGTTAGGGATAAAATATTCAAACTAAGAAAGAATTTTGGAAATGCTACAACAAAAAATGTTATTTTTATTAGTATTATTGGCGGAGCTAAATTTTCAAGTTAGACAGAATTTAATAATTTTATTCAGATCTTATATTTATAATAAGATTTATATAAATAATTCATTCAGAACAATTTAACTTTTCTTAGATTAGGAATCTATAACTCAATCTTAACTCTGCCTCGAATTATTTAGGAAAAAATATTGTACAGTAACATAATTTTCGTATAAGAGTAGAATTGCTAATAAATTTTATTTATTTATTTCTAAAAATTTAAAATGGAAAAAATCTAAATGTTAGGTGTCAGTAGTGTAACCTATCTTTTTGAGAAATTTGGAGTTTAGGATATGGCTGTGGTTGTGTCTAGATGATGGGAGAAAAAACAAAACATTTGGAATCTTTTACTTTCATCACCCAACATTTTTAGTGGAAAACACATGGACCTTTTATTTATTAAATCTTTTCACCTTTTTTTCTTGTTCAAAATGTAATTAATTATTTTAGAAAAACAAATCTAGAGGTACTTTACAGAGTATTTCTTTGTTACCTTTTGGTGAGACAACGCATGTGTGTGCTTAGAAAGATAATAATAATTTCATAAATGCTACTCCTAGTAATAAAACTACTTTACATCTACCTAAATACTTTATTATAAAATTTCTAACTTTATAAAGCTTTTGAATTTTGAACTTTTACCTTTAGGATCTTATTTATTTCATGAATTCTCAATGTATTACACTAAATAATCATTAAGAGTAAATTTGGGGATTTTTAATAATATATTAATGTGTGGAAATAATTAATTAAGTGCATGTGACTAATTAATGTTTAATTATTTGCATAACTTAGGGCACAAGTTGTGGGTTGGCCACCAGTGAGATCATTCAGGAAGAATGTAACGACTGTTCAGAAGAACTCCACCGGCGCCGGCGAAAGCTCCGGCACCGGCGCAGCCTTTGTGAAAGTTAGTGTTGACGGTGCACCATACTTACGTAAAGTGGACTTGAAGATGTACAAAAGTTACCAACAACTCTCTGATGCACTTGGCAAAATGTTCAGCTCTTTTACTATTGGTAAATACCGTTTCTCCCGTTTCAATTTATCTGTCATATTTTAACATGATATAATGAAAAATTTAAAAATAATATACTAAATGAATATTATTATTCTTGGGCATCCCATATCTTTGGTGGTGGGAAGGTTTTGTCCATTAAAATTATGGAAAAAAGATATTATTATGTTCTTGATTGGAAAAATCTTTTTGATCAGAAAATTTGGTCAGAATGATATTTTATTTTTTAAAATATTTTTATTCTTTTAACTAAAAAATGGAAAAAAGATCAATTTCTTTTAAAATTAAAAAAAATATTATAGTTTTTTTTTATTTTTTGACCAAATTTTGGCAAAATATTTTGATCATTTAGCACCCCCTTCTTGATTTTGTCTTTGATGTAACAATTATTATTCCTTGAAATTTGTGTAGGAAATTGTGGGACTCAAGGATTTAAGGATTTCATGAATGAGAGCAAATTGATAGACCTCTTAAATGGTTCAGACTATGTACCAACTTATGAAGACAAGGATGGTGATTGGATGCTTGTTGGTGATGTACCTTGGGAGTAAGTTTCTAAATACATGAATCTCTAATATTCATTCATTTATTTTTCCATCATACACTCGACCATCTCTATCTCTACGAGGCAGCAATACATATTTTATGTAGTTATATAAATTTGATGATTAACTTTATTTTCTTACTTTTATTTTAGGATGTTTGTTGATTCATGCAAACGTTTAAGGATAATGAAAGGATCAGAGGCTATTGGATTAGGTAAATTAATACACTTTTCTATTTTTTATTTTGTTATGTAAATATTAACTTATAACTATTTTCTCCTTATTTTCTCATCCAAATTATATTACTAACATAAATAATTAAACTTTATGCAGCACCAAGAGCAGTGGAGAAATGCAAAAACAGGAGCTGAACTTAATGTTCCAATTAATTGTTCATTGTTTTTTTTTCCATGGTCAAACTATATATTGACCTTGGAGTTTCTAAATCTATTGTAATTTGAAGGGTTTATATATATAATATATAAGGAAAAAAAATTGTGAAAATGTTTATCTATGAGAAGAAATATATAGATCTAAATAGTTGTCAAGTGTGTGACAGCCTCATATTGGTTGGAGCCCAATTTTGGGAATTGGAATTTATATTGTATTGTATGTGTGGCCCTATGTGTAAGTGACACTTGAAGTTATCTAATAAATTGAAGACAAGTAACATGACATATTTAAAGTTATTGGGAGGCAAGGCCATGTGCTTTGCTAATGGGGACAAACTTATAGGGATCACAATTATTTCAATCACTAGTGTTTGTTGGGCATCAATTATTTATTTTGTGAGTGGCCATACCACATTATTTAATTTGCTACATTTTGAGGTCTTATATGTCACTTCTTGTTGTTTGGATGCATGATCAAAATACATATTAAAAGAAATATAGAGATGAAAATGTGAAGGGTAGTTTTAATATTTTTCATTTATAATCGTGACTTTTAAATTAATTTTTATTCATTTTAATTAATTTTATGAAATATATGTCAGATCTCATCCATAACAACTACTTAATTATTGTTTGTGATGATAATTTCGAGAGAAGGAATAATAGTACTTGATGATGGTTTTTGAGACGCAATGTATTAATACAACGGAGTCATTATTATCGAGAAATTTTAATTGATACCCTTTCATTTGAAAATTTAGGCTATACAAATAAGTAAACAAATAATTTATATATACTTGTTGAATTTTTTAAATTTCTATATGTGTTTTTTTTAATATTTTAATTCTTACTAGTGAAAATATTATAACTTAGTTTTTGACATCTACTGCAAAAGAGAAATTTCATTTCAGATAACCACATTTCTACTAGGCAGCGTTCACCATGAGCTATAGGAGAAGTTAAGGTAGCAATTTTAAATATATGAAAAAGTGGCTAATTGAGGCTATGTTTTAAATAGAACCACTTAGTTTAATAAGGTTGTCTTAGAATTTTTTAAGCCCATTTAATAGAAAAACTTTTTTAAAAAGCCCGGTCTAAGTCAGCTCATTGACCCATTGGGCTTGAACAATGTGGTAGATAATAGGATTGATTAATAACTTGGCTTTTTTGATTAACAAATGCAAGTAAATTAGGTCTAATCACATTTCTTTTCTTTTTCCATTAGAATCCAACAATGCAAACAAGCGAAGTACTCTCCATCTATCCCTAATTACTTGTTCACTTTTAAATTGGCACACCTATTAAGAAAACAATAATTGGCATAATGAGTTTACCATTTTACCATATTAATTATGAAGTAGATGAATTAAAAAGTAAAAACTTAAGATTTTCAACAAGTTGTATATTTTTCAAAGTAATTAATTGAGGGTATAATAGGTAAAAAAAATTTATCCTTTCTTGATTTGTCAAAATGGACAAGTAATTAGGGACAACTAAAAAAGAAAAGTGGACAAGTAATTAGAGACATATGGAGAAGTAATTTTATATAATAATGATTAAGAGTAAAATTATTTGTTAATATCAAGATCTAAAAATAGAGGACAAGAGAGATGAGGCACTTTGAACAAAAATTACTCGTTCTAGGTAAGAAAGAAGAACTCCGGATAATAAGACATAAAGGCTAATCTATATCCTACAAAAGACTACTCTAAATTGCATTTGTGTATTACTACAAAAGACTACTCTAAATTGTATTTCACGCATTGAATAAAATGGAGGCCGGAGAGTACAAGCTTGAAAATTTTGCTTCCCATACATATCTAAATGATATAGATTTTTTAGAAACTAAAGTCATATTTGGACATAACTAGTAAGACATTATGAAATAAAAATATAAATTTATATATCGTGAAGAAAAGTTAAAAAGTGCAATTGAGCACACAAGATCTTAAAGGTTGACATTAGTCAGTTCTTTTTGTTTAGGGGTTAAATTTTACTTATGGAAACATTGGAGTAAAGTCTGAACATCCTCACTTGTGCCCATCGTCTTTCTCTCGTGCAATCGAAAATGCAGCAGGTGAGTCTACTAAACCCTAACTTTTACCTTTTCACCATTTGAGCTTTCCTCTAAGAAATACTTATCATTGTTGATTCTGTGGAAAAAGGCTGGAACCTCGGGCTCCGAAGTGGAGGTAACATGGGAGGATCAGCAGAATATTAACAAATTTGGCAGATTGAATAATCGTTTTCACGAACTCAATGATGAAATCAAGGCTGCCAAGGTAATGCCTCTTCTTCTTTTTTCCCGTTTTCCCCTAATATTTCCACTTTCAGTAGTTTTGTGTATATATTTACGGTTCAAAATTGGATGGGCGAAAGGAAATCGGATGCAGTATTGGAATTAGGATCATTCGTATTCATTCCAATTTCCGATTCAGTTAGAAAATTGGAACAATTTGTTACTTCAATACCTATTAAGGGTTCATTGAAGCTAGAATTTCTTTAAATTATGAGGATTATTACGTAAAAGTGACAAAAGTTGAGCCTTAATTCCAACTAGTCGGAATGATCGATATTTTAATTGCTGATCCATTGCTTTGATTGTGTTGTATTTAGTTAGCTGCACATTCTTTCATAGACATTGTAGGTCTTTTATGACAAGCTTGTCTACATGTTTGAGGTCTACTTTGTTCATTTTATTACCTTCAATCATTATAATGTCACACTTATGAACCGGCACATATAGAAGTCTGCATATGACATGTCGAAAATTGTTAAAAAGAGGTGGTTTTGTAGAAAACTGTTGGTCCAACAATCAACATTCTTCATGTGTATGAAAATCAAACTTTTATAAGCTTTCTTGTTTGGTTTGAGGATCATACACGTTGATAATGCTCTCTTCAGTGTCTTGTTCATATTCAATACTTTATTCCATTTTATGTGACAATCTTACTATTTAGTTTGTTTGCTAAATAATGTTACCTCTCTATAGTTAGAAATAATCTACTTTAAACATTTCATTTTACCCTAATATCATGATTTTTAATAGCCACATAACATCTATGGATTTTTTAAGACTATAAGTTCAAAAAAGTTTTTATTTCTTTAAACTTCTCGCCCAGTCAATATGTTCACACAAAATGAAGCGGAGGGAGTACCTGAATTCAAGCAGCGATAAACTTTTTCTAGCCTATGAAATGCTCACTTTCCTCTATATGGCTCTTGAATCATAAGCAGCACAAAGTCATTCACAGTCCACTATCATTCCCATTGTTTGAGCATTGTTAGGGACCTAAAACAATCAAATTTATAAATGTGTCTCCTCATTAACATTTTAAACTTTTGATGAGATGGTTCACATAATTTAACATGGTATTGAAGTCTTTTTGTAGTATAGCTGACTCTGTCCCCTCTATTGTACAAATCACATCTTCTTGATGCCTTTTCTGTAAAATCTATTACTTCATCACAAAACAAAAAAAAATTAGCATGGTATTGGAGTAGTTTTTATTTTATTTTTATAAATGAAGTAAGAAAGTTTCATTAATGGCATCAAGCAGATGCATAAGCAAAAAGTACAAAAGAAAGATTGTGACTACTCCAATTAGAGTAGTTATAGAGATACTGGTTCAGAGTCTCATTACCAATTGTCAAAATATTGCTATGTGATTGGCCTAAAAAATGATTCAGGCTTTGCGTGTGAGACGGCATGTTTGCATACCTAGAATATGTAAGTAAAAGTGCAATTACAATTGAAATAATTTCCCAAACAAACTTTTAGATGTGCATCTACTAACTCTATCCTAGCTGCATGGCAGTTGACTTTTGTGGATTCAACAATAAACTTGTTACAATCGTGTTTTGTAAATATGTGCAAAAGTAATGGTTAGAATATGTAAATAGAGATGTCATACCAAATCTATAAAATGAATTAGTATTGTCATGAATTATATGATTTTTACAAATTGCTGGAGTTTCATCTTCTTAAAGTTATCATTGGGACAATCTAAACTAGAAAGTGGGTCAAATAATATGGGATGGAGTGAGTACATTAAAACTATGAGGTTCATCAATTAAGCGTTCTTTGTGACTGTATGGACAGACGTCTATTTTGCTTAGTATTCGTTGATGTTATTTTCATTATCCGCAAGATTGAACATATACATTCTAATTTTAGAAGAGTATGGGCTAAGAAAGGAAGGAAAATATGTTCTCCTAAGCTAATGAGCAAGTGTTTTCTCATTTTACCTGTAAACCTCAGTCATAGAAGGCCCCTTTTAATGCGTATAAGATGAATAAACGGAATGACTAGTTCCAGTTAAGGCATCTGCTATATATCCACTTACACATACCATGGAGAGGTGAACCTTCTGATTCTTGATGCTTTGTCAATTCCTCCCCGAGTCTCTGTATTGTAAATGTTCTCTCATTCTGTATGTTTAGATTTTTTCAAATGCATCTACGTGCTAATGCAGAAAAAGGTTGTCAGGTAATATCAAAATAATGCATGGTTTTGGTTGTTATGATGATACATATTCAAAAGCTTATAAATGAGGGAGTCCGTGAGTATGCAAAGTTCAGCCCCAACATTTTGATGTAGTCAACCTATGAGTTTGCTTATATTATGGTGAAGTGCAAAATAATATATTAGTTAGTGTGTACAGGTAAACAGTGGATCTTGGATAGGAAGATCTCCTTCTTTGCCTTGAAAAAATGAAGGCTAAAGGTGGTGAAGTGCAAGTGTTGATTATATCACATAGAAATTTTGGAGGAAATCAGTTTTGGGTGTAAATATTATAGACTTGCTGAAAGTGATGGAGAGATCATAGAGAGACAAGACCCATAGGCTACTAAGAATTTTACACTGTTTGTCAAAAGTAAATGCCATACTCATTAACAAGCTATGTGAAGAAAATTGCTAATCATGGCAGTCTTATGATGGTAATTTGCTTGGTAGTTGAAACCAAACTTAGTGGTCTGGAGCTTTGGAAGCATCAATGACATAGTTGGATTGTTGGTTCATCAAATTCCATAAGAATCTGGATACCCTGCTGATTTTCTCGTACTTATTTAGTGATCCAGGGCGGTTCATGCTGCCCCTCATAAGAAGATGAATTTGAAATTTTGACCTCAAGACCTAATCAGAGCAATTTTGTACCCTATTCACATCATACATGTGTATGTGTAGATATTAGATCCAGAGATTCCAAAACATCTTTTAATAGAAATTACAACATATGTCATGAACCAAGGAGAATAAGCCTAAGAATTGGAACACCGAAGTTTTAAATATTTACAATTGATTGCTTGAGATGGAAAATGTGTATATTACCATCAGTCGAACATATTTTCACTAGACTCATATCGCAATAAATATATGTATCTACCTTGCATATTAAGTTATTAACATGTATTTTGTCCATGAAACAGAATGGTATGATAAAACCCCATTGGTCCAGTCCCTTCTAGATTTATATTTGGGCCAGGTTTGATTACCTGTCTCAATAAATTTACATACATTTTGTATTTTTCCAAGGTCAATCATTAGTTACTTTTGAAGAATAGTGATTTTATTGTTTTTACATAAAAATCAGCTAATAATATTCTTGATGTAAGATACTTATCAGGAAAAAGATTCTGGATGTAGTATACTGTTTGCTAGAATTATATGATTGTATTTACTTGACAAATTAACAGGACTATCTAAAATTAGTGTGATTTTGAAAAGACCAGTTTTTTCTTTTTGTTATACGGTGTGTAATACTAGCTGCAAAAGATTCTGGCTTAAGACTCTTGAATACTGTCCACAATCAAACACATAAGCTGATAACATTCTGGACTTAGTAATACTGTTCACTGGAATTGTATGTGTTGCATTTACTCAACAAATTAACTGAAAGTTTTAGAACCTAGTATGGTTTTGAAAAAGATCATGAGATTCTTTGTGACATACAAGTATGAATCTGCATACTAGCTATAGAACGCTTAACTAATGTCCACATTGTCACTTTAAGATTGTAGTTCTAAAATTTTCTGGCAATTTATATTCTCATATGCCTGCATGAGCTAGAGAAATGATACTGGATTCTCTCTTTTGTCAGGAAAAATGTGAAAACCTTGAGGATGCAAGCAATGAGCTTATTCTGACCGATGAAGAGATAGTGCGCTTCCAGATAGGGGAAGTTTTTGCTCATGTGCCAAAGGATGAAGTGGAGAGCAGGATAGAGAAACTGCAAGAGGAGACTAGCAAGAACTTGGAGAAACTAGAGGAAGAGAAGGAATCAATAGTTTCCCAGATGGCTGAACTTAAGAAGATATTATATGGCAAATTCAAGGATTCAATCAATCTTGAGGAAGACTAGTAAAATTTCATAATTTTTCGCGTGCAACTTGCTGTTTGTTGAAGAGTGCTCCTCTTGATTGAATTTTTCCATGTCTTGCGTCTTAAAACAGTTTTGAGATTCTTAATTGCCTCAACAATATTTTAAACATCCAGTTCTTATGTTTTCTGCTCCTTTTATTTTACCCTTGGGAGTGCTTTTAATCAAAGTTGAAGTAGCAACATTATCCCAGTGTCATTCTAAGTAGATTTTTCCACTTGGCTACCCAAATATATAATGTGCTTTTGTATAAGCAAAATATAATTGTGAATTTTTTTTTTAATAAAATAATTGTATAGTAATTTTCACAACCTAATAAATCAGGTGTATCCAAACTAGAAAATCAAGAATTTCTAAACTCACCAACCAATCTTTAATTCCAATGTCACGTTTTTCTTATTAGGAGATATTGAATACTTGTACAAAAAAAATCAATATTTAATAGTAGCTAAAAATTAATAATATACCCACAAGGTCAGCAGAAGCCGTATACCCAATAAGAAATTCCCAAAATTTATCTCTTTCTTGTTTCAATAATCCAACACAATCTTGAACAACAACTGTAGGTCATATAGCATCAAGAAAATCCAAAAAAAAGGAAAAACTTTTCCTCAAGATTCGAAAAAAATGGCAGCAATCATCTCATCTTCTACTGCTACTGTTACAACTCTCTCTTTATCCTTCACATCAAAACCCATTACATCATCTTCTTCTTCTCCTTCTCTGTTTGTTTCAACACCCAAGATTCAAACTTTATGTTCCTCTAGCTCACTTTTCTTCAACAGCAACAGTCAACTGTTTCTGGGTCCTCCTAGAACTACAAGAAAAGTAAGGAGCAACAGCAAAAGAGGTCTTTCTTGTGACTGTTTATTTGGACTTGGAGTCCCTGAGCTGGCGGTGATTGCTGGTGTTGCTGCTCTTGTTTTTGGGCCCAAGCAGTTGCCTGAAGTTGGCCGCACTATTGGCAAGACCGTCAAGAGTTTCCAACAGGTTATATTTCCTCCATAAAAAAATAGTTATTTGATTGGATGGATAATTAGATCATGAAATATTTATACAATTAGATCATTTGTTAGTTAATTATATGTAAGTTTCTATGTTTAGCTGAAATTAGTAGTATGGTGTGGTAACTAAGCTGCTAATCTGCTATAGTATCTATCAATTAATTAACTGCTTTAATTAGAAATAGAATTGATTCACCTACCAGGAATAAAATCTAGAGATTTAATAACTTGAAGAAGATATTGAAACTTTTTAGATTTCAGAATGGTGGTAATTCATAAAAAAAAAAATTAAAAATTATCAAAGATCATGTTTTTCTTTTCCTTTTGGGATTTGAAAAGGGCGTAACTAAGGGATGGAGGATGTTTTTATATATTTTGCGCGTGTTTGATTGGTGTGTTGGATTTTAAAGTTTGGGCTTTGGGAATGAGTTTAGTCCCTTGTGGGTGAAAAAGTGAAGGCTAAAAGGTGGAGAAAAAGAAGTTCGAAACTTCCAATCGATCCGGACACATTAATAGTTCTTGATGTGGAGATAAGATTTGAGATTTCGTGAGTAACTGAACGAGTTCTTTCTATGATCTTGGCTGGAAAAAGAAGTTGAAATAACAACTGTGCTGGTTGTAATAGATGTTTGGCCTTTTTGGTTTCTTTTGTTCTTCCAACAGAGGGAGAGAATGGGGTTTTCCCCATTTCCACTTATTAATTAAATCTGCATTTGGTTCTACTGAACAAGCTAGGAAAGGTATCTTTGAAAATGCATATGTATTCGATAAATATTCAAGTGTTATGCATGAGCAAGAAGGAAGCGAATTATCAGATGACCATATAAGCGTACAAGCAAGCTTCAACCTTTAGGATGAGGGTTATAAAACCATAAAAAATAAAACATATAGATAAACATAATTATGTTAGTGACCTGACATCTTAGATGAAGATCTCTAGAAGTTCATTCAATCATCAGGCTAAGATGCACGTAGTTATTCTAATTGCATTGTGGGAATCAGAATGCCTTTTGATTGTGAGATAAGTTTGATACTTCATTCGGGGTTTTCAAGTGTATATTATTACTAATCAGCTCTTACCAAAGTAGATGAAAAGCATCATGAAAATCAACGCAAATCATGGGAAAGTTATGGTGAGCTATGTTGGTGGCGGACAGAGTGTAGGAGCAGTCAGAATTTTCGAAGGAACATCCTGGTGCACATCTTACTGTTTGGCTTCAGAATTCCTGTATTTCTAGCGGGAGTTTGGCGATAGAATTTCTTGTCTGGTGAAATGTTTGCAGACATCAATACATGGAAAACCACATTATTGAATACTGATAGACATCTTACTTGTCCTCCTAGGGAGAAGGGCTCAACTCAAGAAAAAGCAGGTCTTAACAAAAATGATGAGGCTTGGGAGAAAGGCATGCCCTGCCTCTGTGACTAACTAGGAGTGAAAACACCCATGTATCCATAGATGGTGGATACTGCCTGTTGCTTTTTATGATTTTTCTTGAAGATTGAAGAGTTTTTGCGATCATTCAGTAGTTGTAAGGAAGTTTACTTCATATCTATTCTCAGTAGTATAGCTTATATCTGTTGTTAAGAATATGGAATGACAGAAAGATAAAAATACAAGATTGGTCAGACCAGCCTCCACAGAGAGTCCACGTATTGCTGATCATACGTTTCCCCAACTGAAGCTATGTTTTTTGTGAATACATCGTAGTTGGAAGGTTTGGTAGGAAAAACAATGAAGATAAGATGAGCAACTACAATTAGTTAATTGATGCATCTCTATAAGTGTTGTTTGAGATAAAGAAAGTGGAACTCTGAAGATTGCTCTTCCAGCACGAATAATATTAGGTTGTCACTGAACCTACTTCCCTTCTTCACAAGGTATTGGTGACTTCAGTATTCTGGCTATCAGCCTGGTTTTGAGACTCGGTTAACCTGTTGGGCGTGTGCCTTTGTGGAAGAGAGTTGTATTGAGGGTGGCAATCAGCGGGATGGCTGGTCTATCAAGATATAGGAAGGTAAGTGACCGAAGATGGGTATCTCGGTGAGTCAGTGTTACTACTCTCTGGAGCTTTAATACAGTTGATGATCTCTCTTGATCATGATGGTTATCGGTAGGAGTCAATTGTGAGTCCATCCTAAGGATCTGATAGGATGGATGATGAATTTGGCATTTCACTAAGCGAAACAGTTTGTAAAATCAGGGTATGGCGTTAAAAGGGAAGTCAGGAAGAAGGAGAAATCAATATAATTATAAAGACAGTTACCTACCAAGGTGAGCCTAGTAAACTCTATGAATATTACTTTAAGATGCTCAAAACAAAATCAGCCACATATTATAATTCATCGTACTGACTACTGACTATTCTCACCAGTTCTATTAGGTAGAATACATGAACACTTTTGTCGAGTTGGTGTACCTTTATTAGTAAATGTAGAAACTTTTAACTCAAGGAATACTAGAAGTTTCATGCTAAAAATCATTGGACACTGATGACCTGAAGGGAAAGTAGGATTAGATATAACATATGGAGGAGAATATCTGATATCAAAATTGTGAAGCGCGTATAGAAGGGGACATGAAGTCAGTAGTGGATGTTATAACAAACTCTTCAAGTGGTTTGAGACTATAACTTTGATCCAAACACATGAAAATGACAATGGATGACTAGTTGGATTGCTTAAGGAGGTGTATTATTCCTATCCACAGGTCTTTATCGGAAAAAAAAAAGGAATCCTATTCATAGGTGAGAGTAGTCTCTCCCTGTTCTCAAGTCCCTACTACACTCTGTATCACATATACTCTTCTAGGCGATATCTGATACAGGTATGTGTAAGTATCCAATAAAGATACATGCAACTTATTGCTGATTCTCAATGTATTAGTGAAGAATCTGCTCGAAGTAAACAGATATATCACTCCCATTCGATGTGGGGCCAACAAATAAAAACCACATTCAATTTCATAAAACAATGGGAAAACTGGTAAATGCTCACAAGCCAGTCAGTAGTTCCGGAGACTTCCCTGCTCTCAAGTGCTGAGATATTAGTTTAAGACTTGTATGAAATAGAGATGATCCCATCCCCACATTTCTTTATCGTCCCATTGAAATCTGTATTGGCTTTACATAAGTAATTTACCACTTTTCGGCTTGTTAAGGCGTTTCATTTCATAATTCCTAACATATCTCATATTACAGGCAGCAAAGGAGTTTGAAACTGAGTTGAAAAAGGAACCCGATGCCTCTGCTCAGCCCCCAGTCGAAAAGGCCATTGAGGGTAGTCAAGAAGAGAAGCAAGACACAAAGGTTTCAAGCACCAAGGAGAGTTCATAAAACCATAAATGAAGTTTGCCTCTAGTTATAGCTTCTAGGTTTTTACTATTTCTACAACACGATTGTTTCTTGTATTTGACAAGTTGTGTTGAGCTATTGTGTTTCTTAATTTACATTCCTGGGTTTTCCCTCATTGACAGGTTAAGATCAAAACTTAGGTAACTTAACCATACCTCAGCTCCAATTCTTCATTAATTCGATAAGACTGCATAAAAATAAAATAAAATCCTCTTGTTTAAGCACGCTAAGAATTTTTATAAATGATTTTTAAGAACATATATGGGTTAAAAAATACACCATCATTTCTTTATTGCTCTAAAGGATCATGCCCCTCGCTTTACATGTATTGCATGATTATACACTGCTGATCCAGCAAACTAATTTTCTCATTTATTCAACTCTAAAAATAAATTTATCTTTTCTACAATGAAAAAAAAAAACATACAACTATGCCACATCTCCAAACTAATAGTAACAGTTATCAGTATAAATTGTGTATCCATTCAATTTCATATGGGGAGAATGAGAGAAACACACATCCAACTGTCATAAAAATGTTGCGCTACTTACAAAAATTTAGGAAGAAATAATTTAAGCCCTCACTTCCAACAATTTACAACACTAAGCGATCCACGATTCCTTCTAATTGCAGTCGAGCTTATATTGTCTGACCATCCAGAACAGATCTCTTTGTGCATCATTCGAAGCAAGACGCGAATAGATCTATTTTACCTGTACAAGGGAGCCTGCATATACCATAAAAAAGGAAGCCTAGTTTACATCTCAGCCTTATCCCAGCTGGTTAGCCACTTCCAAAAACTACACTTGCTGGTTCTTCCGGTTAATCTTGCAGGGAAATTTTTCGGATTAGTCAGCACTACATTTGTGTATTGTTTAGAGCTACTTTATTGAAATCTCTATTTCACGATCCAATGCCTGCAGCAACCCCACCACCATCCCTCAACCCCTGAAGATAGGCATGCAGTGTTCTTTGAACACTGTCTGCGACAACCCTTAATCTTCCCTGATTAGCATCACCAGCAGAATTTCCATTCACTTCAACAGTTCGAGCTACTCTTTGTTTGCATCTTTCCCAATCATCAACTCTCAGCCAGCAAGCCCGTCCACCATGGCTCCCCTCCATTCCCAGAAACAAAACATTTGGGTTCTCACCAAATGCATATCTCAACCTAACAGACACACAGTAGGGCAACCAAGCAGCACCACCAGCCGCGTTAATATGAGGTATGTGTGCATGATCAAGAACAACCGTCAGTGCAAAATCGACAGAATTGTGAGCCCGATCATAGTGAATATTGCTTTTGGATGCAGATGTATTTTCTGAGCTACCATCAATACTATATCCAGCATGATTCTCAAGACACAATTCAATACGGGATTTTTGTGTAGGGACCATATCACCCCCTTGCACTTGAGACAACCCTTTCTTCCATGCAATGAGTTTCAGGAATTCTCTCAAAACAGAAATAGGTAACGTCAAAAGTGTAATGAATGATGCAACACGAGAAGCATCATATGGCTCTGACGCAACACGGCGGCTGAAGTAATCACATATTTCTCCTATTTCTGATTGAGTTAATTCCTCTTGGGCACTTCCGGGATTTTGCTGCTGCTGCTGTTGTGACTGATGAAACCTCTTGACACTAATAACTTGCAAGAGAAGTTGAACCCTGTGAACACTAACAGCAAATACATATCCCCTGCATCAACAAAAATATCAGGAAATAGGAACTCAAGATCACAAAAAATTATACATGCTCCAAAGAACCAAATAAAACGAGTTAACACTCGGTGATTGTCAGTAAAATATATTGAAACAGCAGTAACTTTTCTAGACAAAAGATTAAAAGGTCACCATAAAAAACATCAGACAAAGGTATTTCAAAAATGGGATTTATTATTCA
Organism: Solanum piurae; assembly: GCA_029582685.1. NCBI lineage: Eukaryota > Viridiplantae > Streptophyta > Magnoliopsida > Solanales > Solanaceae > Solanum > Solanum piurae. Next base: position 8,100 of record JAJOOO010013431.1, on the reverse strand, counting down.
GATTATACACTTAAAAGTACCGAGCTTTCTAGCCAATTGAAACAGAGTGCTAACAAGTTAGAAAATTTAAGACATTAAGCAGAACAAGTTGAACATCAAACCAGTAGACTAAAAGAAATTATGTGATACTAAAATGGACAAAACTCAGGTGAGATTTTTTTTTTAACTAGACTGAGCTTTAATGAAATTACCCAGGCCAGGGAAAATGGTTCTAAACGGAAGAGACATGAGCACATTAACAAAAAAGAAACATGATATACATGTTGTTCCCAGACTCTTCTTTTACAGTAGACTCGCCTGACTCCAAAAATATAACATAAAAAGAGTATGAAGCCACAAAGAAAATATCTGCAAAAGATTCGGATATTTATCAGGGGTTATAGCAGTACTTCTTTGAGCTAATCGTAAGAAAACATCCTGAATGAGTACACTACATGATTATTTTACTGTATAGCCTCGACACTCATAACATAACTAGAGTTCGACCTACTCCAAGCACAATGAATGATTAAGAAAGACAATCAAAGCTAAGTATCAATGTTTGAATGACAATGAATACATGCAAAACAATTCAACCAGAAATGAGAAATCAAAATCCAATCTAAAGGCAGGAAAACAAGGAGAACCGGAAAAATGATAAACATGACTTCAGAAGGGTTCATTTCATGCATAGCCAGTGAAAATTCATGTAAGACGTGTCCAATGTAAAGGAAAATGTGAGAACTAAGAATTTGGAGATTCTCTTCAAATGCCAGGTTTACACACATCCAATTTAAAGGACATGTGAGAATTGAGATTCTGGAGGTCCCTTTCCATTCCCAAGTTCTCTCCACTACTATTCAGTCAGCATGAGAATTGGACAGGGACTAGATAGATTACAGAATGATTGGAACCTTACCCCACAAAGAAGCGTAAGGCTGGCTGCTCCTGATCCAAATTCAACAATGCACCTTCATTATCTTTCAGAATCGATCCCAAAATCTCCTTCAGAAGGTCCGGTAACTGAGCAAAGAGCCATAGCACCCCAAGGTATTTTAGAATGCCTCTGAGAACCTTCTTGAGAGCAACAAGAGGAACCCATCCACCACCATACCCTCCATCATCACCAAGTCCAATAATTGCAGTATTTAGTTCTCCTCTGACATGAGCAGGTACACCAGTACCAGGTGCTCTGCGCAAAGGCATCCCTGCATTTACCCCAGCTAAATTTGATGCTGCTGGAAGACCATTTGCAGTTCGATTGAAACCAGTTACAGCGTTTGCTGGACGAGCTAATCCAGTAGAATTAGAGAGATTAGTCCTGTTCGTATTTGCAGCTGGAAGCTGTGAACCAGCATTTAAACTATTTGAGTTAGGCAATCCAACTGCTTGTTGAGAACCAGTAAAGTTAGAGTCAATTCCATTCAGCTCCTGGGCAACATGTTCCATGATGAAAGGTCGAAATTGTGGACATGGTAGAGATCCTCCAACTTCTGGCCCCCCTTTAGGTGGTGTTGCTGGTTGCAACCAAACCTGATCTCCAGCAAAACACCTCATGTCAACAGCAAATTTTTTTCGATAAATGATGCGAATCCAGTACGGACCACGAAGTACAACAGAGACATCTATTGGCAGCAGTGAACTCGGAACAATGCCAGGACCACCTCTTCCAGCAGCTGCAGCTGCAGCTGCCAACATTGCAGCACTAGGATGGCTGTGCGTGCCAAGTGTACCCACAGAAGCTGAAACAGGATTAACTCCAGGTCCAGGTGCAGGCTGATTTATGCTAGAGTTTACATTGCTTGGTAAGGATGGAACATAACCAGTCTGCTTTGCAACAGAAGAAATAGGCACTGTAACACCAGGAACACCAGAAACTGGAGCCGCTCGTGCTGGCCGCGTTGCAGCAGCAAGAGCATGCAAGGGTCCTGCAGTGAGACGGATGCAGTCCAAAAGGGATGCAACTTCAGCACCATTGATGAAATCTTCAAGAAACTGTGGTTTGTCAAACACAAAAAAATGGAAGTCGTTAAGTTTGGAACCACAGTGGAAGTTTTGAGCTTAAAATATGGTCTGAAAATGCTTATAATTGAAAGAGATAAAACAAAATAGAAAGGCAATGCCCCCACATGCAGAATCTTTCACAGGACTTCCCTAGCTTAAACCGCAACAATGTAATGGAACAAAGTATAACTCAAGATCTCAAAAAAAGGCCAATTATAGGTTCATAAGCATTTTGAGGCTCATGGTATTGTAGACAAGAAAAACAAAAGGAATAAAAGGAGACGGGAGAAAAACAGAACAACTCATACGTAATAAAATAGAAACCAAACCTTTGTATGTGGCCAAAGTTGATCAGGTGAAACATGCATAGTGCAGCCCTCTTTACCAGATTCCCATTCAACCACGAAGCGAGCAAGCACCCCAGAACCGAAACTGAACCACAGACTCATCAGTCCTACGGCCTCAATTCTGAATTGCTTTCTCATCTGTTCGGAAATTCTATCAGTTGCATCAGTAGCGCCTTTAAGTGCAGCCGGTGCTTTACTTTCAGAATTTGCATTAATTTCTTCAAACTTCTCATCAGCCCTAGCACCAAGCAACTTTCGCATTCCAAGCGCAAATGTTCGAGCATTAGATAGCCTTTGGATATCAGCCACCAACTTCTTTATACTATCAGCATCAACCGAATAATAGCTCAAAACAACACCTTCACAATCATAACGAATATGAGAATCTGCATCAGATGTATTGGCAATCCGAATGCCAGAATCCCATGGAGTACTATTGCTTCCTTTCTGAAGCTCCCACAAGTCCTGGAAGTGCTGGTCATTAATTTTCACATCCCAGTACATACTTCCAGGTCTACCTAGCCGCAGGCATATATGTTGCCAGGTGTCATCTCTGGCAAATGGAACTCGGAACCATAAGTTCGAGGATGCACTTCTAAGACCCACTTCTTCAACATACGGGATGTCAAGCGCCTCCATTTGACTAGTAAGCCGGGCATGTTTGATACATAGTGAGCAATGCCTTACTACATGAAGAAGGGAAGAAACATATATACTAGAAGGTGCATTCCCTTTATTAGCTTCAGCTATAAGACTTCCATAGCTATACTCTTCAGTTTTACCAGAAATATCTGAAGAAATAAGCATAATTGACTTGGGTATATGGGTGCCAGAAGACTCCACAAGTTTTCTTCGCTTATATGATCCTTCATTGAACTGCATTGATTGAAGTGATGGAAGTGAATCTAACAAATCTGACAATGTACGCTTCCTGGGCAAAATGTTATATCCGGAAGCTGCATCTTGCTCTGACTTTATACATGTTGCTGAATCTATTGTTTGGGCTGGCAAAAAACAAAGGCAACACAGTTCTGAGAAATATGCATCAAAAATAACCATTCCCCCTGAGCATTGAAGTTTTTTGTTATTACTATTATTTTTTTCAATTTTTATTTTATTTTATTTGTTTGTTTATTTGGGGGGGTACAGCAGACAGATGTAATATACACAACCACGTACAGATATCTAAGAGACATTCTCAGAGGTATTTGACTTACATCCGGGACTTAAAACCAATGAGTTAGAGTCAGCAGTCCTGAAACCACCTGGTACAGTTCCCACAGAAGAGTTTCTTGAGCCACTAGCTTTTCCACTTGATGCAGAAACTCGATTTGGTGGAGATAGGAGCCGAGCTGACCGATTTGTAGATACAGTCAGCTGGTCTTCATCCAATGATGTATAAGATCCAACTCCTGCAGAATGAGGTGATCGGAGAGAAGTCAAATCTTGCTCAGACTTTGAAGCTGTCAACTTTTTCCCAGTTTGAGTTGCGGCTAATGAACCAACTGAACCTGACTGTATCACGCCCTTGTACATGGAGTTATTGTAGTTTCCTGCTCCACGATCCCACTTAGGGGACAGAGTTCCAACTTTAAGACTCTGATAATTAGCAACACCAGTGCCAAAATGAGATGCAGGAGAAGCACCGAATGTTGATGGGGGAATTTGACCAGAGAAAGAAGGGACCGAGGACCCTTTCTCAAGTTCGAATACTTCATCGACAATAGACAAAAATGTTGATTGCACACCGGAAGCAACTATAGAGCCTTCCAAGCTAAAGTCGGCAAGAAGACTATTTTCAGATGTTTGGTGACTGCCGCCATCACTGGGTAAAGCAGACAGCAATTTCTTGCTGTTGAGAAGACTCAAATTAAGCTCGTCCTCACATATCTGCATCCTTCCAACATCAATAGTTTCTACACGAACCACGTTACTCAGATCAGCAAGAGATTGAGCTTTTGCTGGTGAATCTGACCGACTTTCTAGCAATTTGAACACAGGTTTGAAATCTTTGTCTAGTTCCATCAGCAAAAAGTATGAGCTTCCACATTCTGGAAAACCCATAAGCAACAAATTTGTACCAAAAGAAATGCTCTTTGGCACCTTAACTGCTGCAGACCCATGTTCAAAGACCTGGGGTTTGAATTCATATATCATATAACCATTAAAAAAGCTAAACTCATCAATTACCACTAGATAAGCTTAAATGATTTATAATTGAACTCGTAAATGCAAACACCAAACTTTGATCCAGCCACTGCATCTACAGTACATATGCAGCAAGATAAAATAATCAAACAAAATGGCAATTAATAATCAAGTTACTATACCAAGGCAAGCTGGCCAGGACACCACGGTTATTTTTTTTTTAAAAAGTATAACAAAATAGTTATCGCTCCACACAGATTAAAAAAAAACTATAGCTCTATGCAACCTAATGCTTAAGCAAAGCCTATGAAGTTAAGACCACTCCTGAATGTCAAAGGAAAGCAACTGGCAGAAAATTCAAGACAAAGGAATACTGAATATAACAATAAAGCCTCTTCTCTCAAAATTAATAAACAGAATAACTAATAGCCAAAAGACAGGAAAAAAAGAGATAAAAATTCATGCATACCTCAAGTCCTAAGAACCTCCCAATGCACGCAAACAAATGTAAAATGCTTTTGCTTCTCAAGCTAATAAAAGCCTCAGCAGCTGACATACTTCCCTGGTTTAGGGCCTCTTCACACTCAACAACTACTGGTGATGATATAACATTCTTGGATGAGTGAAGAATGAAGCGTCCATTCCTGGAATATGAGAAATAGTTAAGAGTTGGCCGAAAAAAAGTAGCATTTCAATTTTTGCTTCCTAATCGGGATTCTCAAAGAGAGATCCAGATAACAGTGTACTTGAAGCATGTTGCAAACATCAAAAGCAATTAAGACCGTAGATAATTTCCAAAGACAAGTATTTCTGGTCAATGATTGATATGCTACTTGGAGATAACATTATCCAAACAGTGGTCAAAGCATGTGGCAAACATCAGAAGCACTTATGAGCATAGATAATCTCCAAAGACAAGTATTTCTAGTCATTGATTGATATGCTACTTAGACATAACATTATCCAAACAAATCAAATCATAGACAATTAGGTAGAACTTTTTAACAATGCCACATCTCTGCAAATATTGCAATGATCAAGCAACATCCAATATTGTGTAGACGAACATCCTAAAAATATAGACATGCATGTATGCTTCAGTATCATCATGAAGGTTCTAAGGCATACTTTTGATACACTCATAGTTATAATTGTAATAAATCTTGGACTAATCATATATCTTTGTATTTTTTCTCCCTTTCTATAGCCTTTTTCCGTTAAAGCCCACGCTTTATTTGCGTTTAAAGCCCAACAGACCATAGAGGTTTTTTGCGCTTTTTGCTTTTAATAACGCTGATGCTGACCCGATAAAAAGACTACCACTGACTTGGCAGACCAAACTCAGTGAAAGTGTGAAATTGTCCCAGGGTTATTCAAACAAGTCAAGTGTTGCAATTGGTCTCCCAAATGTTAATGGGAGATAGCTATTCCAACACTTCCCTCACATATACTCATTTTGATTTCATGCTAATACTTGGTGGCACATAATTAGAGCACAGATACCAGCATTTTCCATGTTAGTTGAAGATAAAAAGTTAAAAAACCCAGGTGAAATCAATTTCCAACAATAAAAGGAAAAAGAGAAAACCTTATGTTTATTGCAAGGGTGAAAAACGATGAGCCGAAGGCACGTACACGCAGGACTTCCTGGCCTTGATATTCCCTGCTGTCAAATTTGTTATCCTTCTGCAAAGAGGCAACAGTTAAAGAAGGAAAAAGTTTGTCATGCAGATATAGTACCAGAGAGTCTAGACTAGATTAGGGACCTTCAGAAAAGATCACAAGTATACTTCACTACTTACAAATAGCACCAGGATTCTGGATCTCAGCTTGGTTGTCTTAAGACAACATACAACTATATTAACATATATGCAAAAAGGATCTACCAAAGTTGGGGTAAGAAGCAATCGCAGCACTTTAACATGCAACAATAAAGAGCTCTGGAACTCAGTCACCTAATACCTCCTCCACCTTTTGGTTTTCGGTAGAGATGATAGTTCCACGTAATAATGACTTTTTTTTATGATCGTAATTGGGCTGCTTCACTGTTGCATTTTTGTTAACTATGTATGCTCTTAGAGAATAAACAAAAATCAACGACAAAGAAGACTGCTAATCAATTATATCATGTGCAACAATGCACAATTTACTATTCGCTAGTCTATATAGTATGTCATACCAAGGAATTATTCTGTTAGTGGAAAATAAAGAAACTTACATTTGCATTACCTACCGTGGCCAATAAATAGAACTTTTTCTATACAAACGTATCTTTTTCCTAAAGATAGTAAATAAGTAGACCGCACTTATCAAAAATAAATGTCAACAAGTAGACCTTAACACCCTTATCTGCAGAGTCCGGAGCCAAAAGGGCAACAAAAACTCCAAAAGGGCAACTAAATTATTTATCAAACCAAAAGGGCAACACATTTTAACGGCGTTTAAATTAGGGTTTCCGCCGCAAGGTGCAGCAGCTTTTAGCCTTGTAAGGCTCAGCCGCCTTGAGCCTTACAAGGCGCAAGGCTGTCCGCAGGATATTTATTTATTTTTTAAAAAATTGATTTTATTTTCTTGAGCTGCTGTTATTAATTTCTTCATTGGTTTTATTCTTATTTTAAATTAAACTACTGTCCCTAGTTATTTTCATTCCCTTGTAACCAGAAGTAGAAAAATATTTAATGTAAATTGTGTTCTTCTTTTTAGAATTTTGTACTAATTACATGATAAGTTAGAAACTTCTTGCTAAATATTTAATTCATTTTTTTTTTTACATTGTTGAAAAAATATGTTTTCAAAATAAGCATGAAACGTGAATTTATAATAAGTGTCAATCCAAAATATATGGCACAATGGCCTATGTGCATTTCAAGGAACAACATACCATGTGCCTCTCCTTACAAGCCAGAAGTGACATGACCATTGCTTTTGCTTTACTGGAAAATAATATTTTTATATATTCCAAGTTCCATCTCACGAACTATATCACTACTGGAAAAAGTCAAACAATGAGAATTACATACTCAATTCACAAAACGATTTTGTGAATTGAGTATGTAAAGCAAAAGCAATGGTCATGTCACTTCTGTCTTGTAAGGAGAGGCACATAGTATGTTGTTCCTTGAAATGCACATAGGCCATTATTGTGCCATATTTTTTGGATGGACACTTATTATAAATTCATGTTTCATGCTTATTTTGAAAACATATATTTTCAACAATGTAAAAAAAATGAATTAAATATTTAGCAAGAAGTTTCTATATCATGTAATTAGTGTACAAAATTCTAAAAAGTAGAACACAACTTACATTAAATATTTTTCCACTTCTGGTTGCAAGGGAATGAAAATAACTAGGGACAGTAGCTTAATTTAAAATAAGAATAAAACCAACGAAGCAATTAATAACAACAGCTCAAGAAAATAAAACCAATTTTTTTTAAAAATAGCCTGCAAAGTGCAGACAGCCTTGCGCCTTGTAAGGCTCAAGGCGGCCGAGCCTTACAAGACTAAAAGTTGTTGCGCCTTATAAGGCGCATGGGTTTCTGCACCTTGCGGCGGAAACCCTGATTTAAACGCCGTTAAAATTTGTTGCCCTTTTGGTTTGATAAATAATTTAGTTGCCC
>JAJOOO010013430.1:0-43278 GCA_029582685.1 Solanum piurae | reverse complement strand
TATCATGGATAACCAAGAGGCAAATGTATATTGTTCAAAAAATATGCAGAACTAATTTCATATATTCCTGAATATCATATATATGATTGAATAAATTTATGTTAGTTATTATGTATTAGAATTATTTGAAGTCATGATTTCTAGTTTATTAGCATACTGGAAACAGGGAGAAAACTTATATACTATGCCATCCTAAAGTTGAAACCGGTAGGTAAGGAAAGCCGTTAGGGGAGTAAACACAGTTGAGGCGCTGATAAGAAGGAAGTATCCGCTAAAGTACGATGCTAGTAGTGACGGGAAAACATGATAAACAAATAATCTAGTTCATAATGATCTAATATGAATTTAATCAATTATGAATATGATAGGAAGGAATAATTGAAAATAAAAACTGCATAAACAACGAACATGACTACATATATGCATGACGAAATGATAAAAAGCTATGAGACCCTAATTCTATACATATTTAACAGTATAGAGATAATTGAATTAAGAACATATGGGGAAAAATATTTAATAATGAATTAGAAGATATACTAAACCAAGAATGGTATGAAATAGATTTACAAGATCTATATTTAGATAATGAAAGAATAGAATGGTACGATCTAGAAATAAATTCAGATTAAAATGAATTACGAGTATTTACAATATTGGATAAAAGCTATGGAAGATATAAAACTATTAGAACAATTAATAGAAAATAATTTACATATGTACCAAAGAACCCAAGATATGTTAAATCTAGAATGCATCATAAATAATATAAAAGAAATATCAAGATTAAAACCCTTAGCTAAAGAATATTATAATAAAACTTTTAGCCAGACATAAGATGAATTCCGCACCCCCAAAAAATATAAAAGTGTCCATGTCCTTGCCCTCGAAGCATGAGGAATCACCCACTCAATGATCAAGATGAGCAATCCTGATCTTAGCATGTCCATGAAGGAGAAGTGTCGGACCCCATATTATAAGATAATAGAGGTGCAAGTATGCATTAGTACATTGAATGTACTAAGTATGGAAAATGCATAAAAGCATAGGCATGTCAATGGGGGAACCTGAAACATAATATGTATGACCAAGTAAAACATAGTAAAAACCTTTAAAGAATACATGAGTCATAATCAAGGTTAATTCATACTTAAGATCATTTGAGAAGCCTTCATAAAAACCTTTTGAAGAAACATAATTCATTTGTGGGATGTTTACCGTTAACCAACAATAAGACCATGTGAACTATACCATGGAATTAGACATGAATCTCACACCAAAAAGAGGAATCTACTTGCCAAGGTAGACTCTGTCCCATTCATTCATAATTGTTATTGTGGATCCACTAGCTAGGTCATTTAAGACAATTCTACAGGGACACGCAATTTGAGAAAAGGAAATTGCTTCTAGAGACCCGACCTCTACTAACGGGAGAGTCTCCATCTCAAAGTCCTCTTGGTGCTAAGTAAATCCCAATGGAAAAGACATAATCATATTCATATCAAAATATTTGGAAAGAAACAATTAGACTACCAATCTAATCATAATTCATCGTAGAGTAGCTCCTTTCAAACCATGATTCCATAAGCTTCTTCATAATAAACACTTACTTGTCTAAGTATCTAAATCATGATTTCATTCATATGTAAGAAAACCTTTCACAAATCATACATATCTCGAAAATATCCATAGTTCATAAATCATCATTTTCATAAACATGCATAGCTTTCATAATCATAATCCATAGGTTCATAAGCATAATGCATAGTTCATGTTCAAAGGCACGAGTCCATATGAAATCAATTAAAAACCATTTAACTGAATCAAATCATGCATAATAAGATTTGAAAATAAATAGGACCCATGGAGATTTACATGAAACCCTAAGAGAATTGGGTGACATTGAATTGGATATTGAGATTCGTTTGGGACCCAATGGATGAAAGAAATTCATTGGTGAATTCCCACATACTTTGATAATCAAAGCCCTAAGAATGCAAAGAGAATGAGACCTTGAAGCTTGAAACCCTAGTTCTTCACCTTTAAGCTTGAGAGACAATTTTGGAGAAAAAGACTTGAGGGTTTTAGGAGATTTTGAGTTAATGAGAGAAATTAGGCTTACTTTAATGAGTAAAAAGGATTATAGGGTAGTTATAGGGCAAACACGACGTAGTTTAGGGGTTAATTGTGTAGGAAAAGATCAAAGCACCCTTAATTAAAACTGTCGAGAAGGTTAATGATTTGGACCTACGATTCGTAGGTCTTTCTACGGACCGTTCTGGTAAACCATAGAACCTGTTACTATGGCTTAAAAATCCATTCAACTTCCATAAAACCATTCTACGGGTCGTCTTCCATTCTACGATTTGTAGACCTCTTCTGTAGAATCCAACTTTATGTCTAAAATTTCACTCAGTTTGGATCACTTTTACGAAACCCTCATACGGCTCGTAGAACGCCCTATGGCTCGTCCTGCTCACTTGTAGGTCAAACATCAGAGACTTCACATTTCTTAAAACTCAACCCAATCAAACGAGTGCCTTCATAAGGCCCATTTCTACGGTCTGTAGGACTTCCTATGGTCCGTAGATGGCTTCCGTAGGACATTGCCTCAGTGCCAAAAATGCAACTTTTCCTTTCAATTCGACTTTCCAATTTCTGGGTTGTTACACTTGAGGAAGCATAGTGAGTACATCAATAAATGTCTCTTCCCACCCCAATCCCTCAATATTTGAAATCAGGAACACATCTATCAGTCTCTCACTTAAGTGAGCAATGTTAGCCTTAGATTGGCAAGCTCAACTACAAACCTTGCCAAATCGGACATTGTCAAATCTCACAGTCAATCATTAACTTGGGACTCCCTATGTAACACCGCGTATGCTAAAAAGACCAGATTGCAGAAAATTAGAAGTTGTAGGTGCTACCAATGGGGACTACCCATGGACCGTAGGTGGGGTCCGTGGCTGACCACCTGCATCCCCTCCCCAGAAACCCAGCAAATCTAAGCTAAGGGTCGACCCACGCCTGGACCTACGGACCGTAGGTCAGACCACGGTCTGTGGTCAAGGTCGTGGCTCAGACCCCCAGATCCCAGTCTCTGAAACCAATCGACGACTGACCAGGACGGACCGTAGGTCAGTTGACGGTCCGTCGGCCAGACCCATCGTTGACCCCGATAGCTTTTAAGTAGGGGGTCGTTTGGTCTTTTCCCTATGCGTTGGACACCTAAACTACGTCGTTTAACCCCTAAACTACGTTGTTTTGGTCTGTTTGAGCCTAGTAACTTAATCAAAACTTACCCTAACCAATTCATTCTCAAAGAAATTGATCAAACCAAGCAAAAGAAGAGAGAAAGCATCAACCAAGCCCTCTCCCAAACGCAACAAGTTTCCCTCAGTTCCAGCCCCCAAATCGAAAGATTTCTCCGTGGAATTCGTCACCAGGTATGTGGGATTTCACTAGCTTCGTGATTTCCTTCATTATGTTTAGACTTAGGGTTTCTAGAACTTCAGATTATTGCAGTGATTTAACTGTTAGATTAATCCTAATAAGAATATTGCATTTTCATAACTACGTTACTTAATTCTCGCATGAAATTTAGAACCCTAGTTATGTAGAGTCGTTTAGTTCATGAATTACACTTGCTAGGTCAGTTTATGTAGATATACATGCATCATTTTTCAAATGTTTCATTATCAGTACTTAGTGTTGCATTTTCAGTTAGCATGTCAGACTTTCGAGCTATCCAGTTTATGTCAATAATGTTATATTTCATACATTCTATTAGGAGTAGGCTTAAAACCGAGTTGGACTAGGTTTTGTCACCCTCATAGTCCCAGAACTACGTGCCCCCGTAGGTTAAGTCCCCTCTGTGGGCATCAAATTTATTGATCACGCCAGTAATGCCTTTATACCCTTAGCAAGGTATATTAGGTCCTCTCGATGAGGCGTATACATCATACTCCACGTTTAGCTCACGTGGTTTTATGTCGGTTATTAGTAGCTCCCACAATCAAATTCTAATGCATTGACCAGGTTATCAATTACAGTTCAGTATTCAGTTTCAGTATGTTATGAACTTGGTCATTGCATTCATTTTAGTTCATATTCAGCATGGTTAGTATATTCTTCATGTTTATCTTATATCATTGATCAGTATGTTTTATTTCAGTTATGTACATGTTGTTCAGTTTTATCCTATCTTGCATGCTCAGTACCCTTCAAGTACTGACGCATACTCTGCGCTACATCTTCTGGTGATATAGGTTCAGGTCCTCAGCGTTCAGATGACACATAGATCGATTCCCGATCTCCAGTTCAGCAGTACCAGTGGTGAGTCTTCATTCTTCGTAGACAATTGACATGTTTTCTATTCAGTCTTTCCTTTTTAGTTTCGGTGTTGCTAGAGTTAGCTGAGGGCATGTCCCACATCTCTAGTCAACTAGAGAAATTTATTCAGACATAGTTAGAATCAGTTCTAGTTTTTTGAGTTATAACCTAGTATTGTAAACTCTTATTCAGTATGTTATTCAAACAGTATTAGGTATTCCTCACTTCAGTCATATTATAGTTTTTAGCTTCCGCATAGTATTTCTCATGTCATTTTATCTTAGTATGCTATGAGATGCCAGCTCAGGGTTAGCTTGGGGTAACTCGTGATTCTAGGTCCCGTGTTTACGTCCAGGGGATAGCCTCGGGGTGTGACACCATATCATCCGTCCGGGCATGTAGGTCTTTATACGACCCCAATGCCTCTGTGATGGCCCTATCAACAAACAGACCTAGTTATTCAACAAGTAACTTCATCTGCTTCTTATATTGATCTTCCCTCTTTACCAATCTCATGAAATTTGTCGGTGTAAGAGCATATGGTGAGAGCTGTGATAATGATGAAGCAGTCTCAATAAACTCAGTAGACTCTACACCATGTGCTCCCATTGCCTCTAATGTAGAGGGTGTAAAAGTCGGTATAGTAGTGCTAGTGGACGTCATAGGACGCTCTCCAACACTGGCTCCTGCAATTGCACCTATACCAGATACTTGTGGCACTAGTTTGTGAATCTCACATCTCAAGTCTTGACTCATCCCTCATCTTCTCAATGTCGAACCTCTTAGTTACTACCGTTTCCACATCAATTCTGACAAGAATAAGCAACTCTTCTGCTTTACATAGCCTTGTCATTAAGTAGAAGAAAAGTAAAGAAGTAGGTGGCTTAGTCACTCTGTGCCTTATCTCTTCTGCAATTAGTTTCCCAAAGTTTATTGAGAACCCTGATATCAAACTTGCAACGAAAATCACCTTATCATCTGCAAGTGTGTTGTCAGCTCTAGTGGGAAACAACATGTACCTCACAACGCCCTACTAAAACTTGCTACCAAACTTCGTTGGGTCTTGCATAATTGGAGCTTTTCAGACGTGAATCCTAAAGAAGACAATGCAACATCTACTCAACATCACCTGCAAAGGGACATGAAGAAACATGAGAAGTAAGGAGAAGAGCAGAGTAAATCGAAGAAGACAAATATGAGATAACAAATGCTTACAGGAAGAGCCAAATCTGAGCTGGAATGAAGTGTTTCTACCGTCCCTTATAGTAACAAACACGACCACCCAAGAAGAAATGTGAAACATCATCTCAAAGGAAGGGAAAAGAGAGGGAGGTGATGGAAGAACACTTACCAAATAGCTAAACAAATAGGGATCAAAATGGAAGGAAACCTACAAGAGGAGAAGAAGAAGATGCAAGCTCACCCGTGGTGGAAACATTTTCAAACAGTGGAGGCGAGGAGAAGAGAGTACCAAATACGCTAGTACAAAGCTCAGATATTTGCTTTGTTTAGTAAATCTTTCGTATTCCTTGTTTTGGATCGAGTCTAATTTTGGGCCAGATCATTGCTATCCTTTCTTTTTTGTATAGACTGGGCTTCCACCATTTGTTTGATTTTAATGAAATGATCTCCAGACCCAAAAACAATTTTCAATAAATTTTACTATATTCAAACAACGCAAAAGAGAACTCTCTTTCAGTCAACCGAGTCATAAGTACAGTAATGCCTTTTGACAAAAACTGAGGCAGAGGGGAGGGGGGTCTGGGGTGTAAAGCAAGCGTTGTAGTATATTTTACTTATTTATTAGAACTAGAAAAATCTAGTATACCAAGTTTGACAGAACATAAAGGCAGAAGCATATCTATATACGCAGAGTCGCAAGCCTTTTCTTGGCAGTTTCGAAATCCACAAAATACAAAGCATCGTACAATCCATTTTATACAACAAAACAAGTTCACTATGTCCGCAAAAAAGAAAAATAAATAAATGGGAGATTGACATCCAGTTTACTTGTTTCACTAGTGCTTTGCTATGTTCTTTTTTATTTCAAATGTCAAGTCACTAATATGAAAACAAATAATTCTTTTCAGCCCAATTTTTGTTGACTCATCTCAACGCAACTCCCACTTTGTATTTTCTTGTACCTTAGTAAAATAACTAAAGTATCGCATGTATTTGTGGTCACTAGTTAGAGCAAGACCATCAAAAGTCTTGGGTGGTCATAGTCCATCAATGCAGTTTGTTGGCAAATGTGACTGGAAACATCTGTATCATTCAGAAAAAGAAGCTTGTATAAATGCAGATTATAATAAAACAAACATTAGCAAAAGAAAATGATAAGGCTGTAGCATATGCGCATCCATTTGACACTTCCATCACAATTCTAGGATATCATCATTGAGTTAATACTTTGTTTATACATACAACAAATAAAAGAAATGTCCACTCAGTCGTCTCAAAGAAAGAATAAAAGGCAAGACCCAATGCAATAGTGCTGTGTCAAATTAGCAAAAATCCCCAGAGACAACTAAGGTAAGCTGCAGAGGAGATTATCTAAAGGTTACTGCCTGAACTTCTAGAGTGACATTTTAACGTCATGTGTGAACAGGACAAATCACACGAAATGGATAGTCAATACAACTTACAAGAATGTACCTGATTAGCTGATGCAGTGTCAAGTTCTTTTTCTTTATCTCCAGACAATGTCCCCTAAAAACTGAAGAGCTGGAACACCTCTGATCTCTACATCAACAAGGGGTGCCTGGACCAACATCAGGCTAGAGAGCTCTGGGTCATTCTGGATCATATCCAGAGCACGACTTTGGTCCTGTGATACTTCAACCATCAGTTATTCCTAGCTAGAACTACATAGAAAAGTCCAGCAAGTTAATTAAGATGCATATTAAAGAAAAACGAAGTGATCATCTGCATGAAGAAAATTCTCAGTAACATTATTATATTAGTTCTATTTTGCTTCCTGTACAGATAAAGAAAATAGTAATAGACCATGGAGTGATTACTAGGCACTGATTTAGAGAAGCTAACAAAGTAGCGGACAAACTGGCTTCTATGAGGCATAACACTGATGTAATTAAGGTATATACACAGTATAGAGACTTACCAACCACCATCAGAGGTTTGTTAACTACCGAAAGATGACAATTCCCATCATTTCGAGTCAAGATGAGAAAATCGAGAAGGCTCCAATATGAGCCTCCTTGAAGCTTTTCCTTTCCCACTGTTTTGGGCTAACTTTTTTGGTTTCCGTCATATGTATACATCATCTATAGAAGGCTAGGCCTAGCCCTCCTTCATATGTAATCAGATTTCAGTGGCAATCAAATCAGTTTTGTGGGGAAAAAAAGAAAGAATACCACAACAATAAAGTCCAAGCAATTCCAAGATGGAACACGGCAAGAAGAGTTGGAAACTAAGAGTAAAGAGTAATACTTCTTCGGTCTTGTCCAAATTTTGCAAAAATTAATAATCTATAGTCAATGTGAAAAGATTGTTCACACCATATAAAAGAGAATTATAGTAAAAAATAATTAGTTGTTTTTATTGTTGACTAGTAAATCTTTGTAGAATTATATATATTTAAAAATTTATTATAACATGAAATCACAAGTGTTTATTCATTTAAAAAAAAATACTGCAACTGGAAGTTGTCAAAAATGTTTCAGCTGTGTTGTACAGCAGAAAACTTAAATTTCATTGATAAATAAGATAATCAACCGCATAAATTAAAAGAAAAAAAGTAAATAAAAGAAAGGAGACTTGGAATCTGCACAATATGAATTGGAAAGAGAACAGGGAACATGTACGAACCTGTTGGATATGGAGACAGTTTCTAAATTGTATGTAGAGTAGGTACTCGTCAATATATCTGTTGAGCTAGGAACCATGAGCTATTCCACATATGGAGTTTTGATGATTAACAAGCATAACAAACATGATGCTAGAACCAGATGTTACACGTCTCAAATAAGAAAGAGGTATTGTTTATGACAAACAACTACTGAAGAATCAATTCCTTAACATGTCTACTGCAAGAGCTAACTATATTAGTACACTGCAAGAAGTGAAGAAACCAAGTCCTTCACAGTAGACAACTGAAAACTGTTGATCAGGCACAAAGCAGATTTTCTAAGGAAGGATTCCTTGAGGAATTGGGATTTCGGCTAAATCACATGAATTAAAAAAACAATAAATCAAGATGGAAATTTTACCATATTTGCACACATGGAAAGAGCATCAAAAATAGGAGAAAACAAAGAGGCCGACGCACAAATGGAAACCAAATCAAACTTGGAATAGGTTCTTCGATTCTTGAACTTATTCTTCAATGATTAGGAGAACAAGAAGCGGTCATTCCTACTCCTATACAAAGCATCGCATTAATGCTATTGAAGACAACCACACAGCAAGAAGAGAACACCTAAAGAGAGAATTTATTCTGAGTGACTTCGTATCAGAAAGAGTCAACTTGCAGCGTGAAGAATTCCCATCAAGATTTATCATTACAGTTACTCAAGTTTAATTCTTTGAGCTTAAATTGTAAACTTTTACATTCATAGAAAATTTGTATTAGGTGTTTGAATTGTAAGGGTGTTCAAGACTGGTAGAGTATACAAAGAAGTAGCTACAATTAGGAGATTTGTAGAAGGGAAAGGTCTATGAAGCAGTCCCCTGATTATAAAGTTGTAGCCTAAAAAGTTGCACAAATTTAGTGGAAAGTTGGGAGAAAAGCCGACGGGGTAGGTCATGGCTGTTGACTCCCAGGAGCGAGAAGTTCTCCATGTAAAAACCATTGGTTTGATTATTTGTTCCACATTTACTTCTTGAATAGTAACTGAAGAACCTGCTTATTCAATACATAAGTGAACATAAAATAACAATTAGTACGAAAGCAGGTTCTTTCAAAAGGCTAACACCTTGAAAGACTAAGATGGCTGCACTACCATGAGTTCAAGGACAATCGACCACAAGGCCACCATCCTTCAATAGAAAATATTATGGTTGGTGGAAAGTCGGGATGCAGGACTTTATTGTTGGAGAGGACCTAGAGCCATGGAATATTATTGAACAAGGTCCAAAAATCTCAATGGCCAAGGATGACAACAGGAGAGGAACTGGTCCCAAGACAAGGGATGAGTTCACTAATGAAGACATCAAGGCAGTCCAAAAGAATGTCAAAGCCAAAACGGTTCTTATTTGTGGCTTTGGACCTGATGAGTATAGTCAGTCTTCATGCAATAATGCAAAACAAGTATGTAATACATTGCAAACTACACATGAAGGAATGTCACGACCCAAGACTACCCCCTAGACATGACATGGTACTTAGAACCACGAGTGACCCCAAGCTAACCACATGACATAGCATGACCCTGAGATAACAGGCATAACTGAAATAACATGAAAAGCGGAATAAAGTCTCAAATGCCTAGACATAGCATAAAAGAGAGATCCGAGTACAAGACACATGTGCGAAAATACTAATGTCTGAAATAGCCTCTAACATAAGTGAGCTGCTAGGACAAGTCTCTAGATCACTCAAATAATCTGAAACTGAGTAAAGTTTGAATGAACATAAGGACTTATAAGTGGTATGTCCCCGAACCATGAGGACTCACCAAAATAGTGCTAGGCTAATAAGAGTTTGTACTAACCACGCACTTGATAAGATGCATCAGAACACCCTGAGATAACAGGCATAACTGAAATAACATGAAAAGCAGAATAAAGTCTCAAATGCCTAGACATAGCATAAAAGAGAGATCCGAGTACTAGACACATGTGCGAAAATACAAATGTCTGAAATTGCCTCCAACATAAGTGAGCTGCTAGGACAAGTCTCTAGATCACTCGAATAATCTGAAACTGAGAGTAAAGTTTGAATGAACTTAAGACTTATAAGTGGTATGTCCCCGAACCATGAGGACTCACCAAAATAATGCTAGGCTAATAAGAGTTTGTACCAACCACTCACTTGATAAGATGCATCAGAACCTATATTATAAAACAATATAGGAAGAAAAGTATGCGACTAGTGCTCGGAATGTACTAAATATGGGAAAATGCATAAACATGACATTATAACATGATAAGTTTGTAAAACATGGTAATGCAATGACCAAGTAAACATAATATGAAAACCGATGATCTGATTCTGAAAACATAGTACAAGATCATGCAATATTCTGAAAATCATAACATATGTGGGAGATACCGTTAACCGATATAAACCATGTGAGCTACAACATGGAGTTTAGTGTACTGCTCACGATAAGGACCACGAGTCTGAGATAAGTTAGATCCACTAGCAAAAGTCTGTAAAGACTTAGTCCTACGGGGCCACGTAGTTTTGGGACAAAGGGATTGTTAGTAAAGGTCTCATGCCTCTACTAACAGGTGAGCCTTCATCCCAAGGTCCACTCGATGCTAAGTAATCTCCCAACGGAAAACATGCATAATCATAGAATAGTATTATCATTCATGGAGAATTTAATAATTATAGTAGTTCCTTAAAATTATGATACATAACATAATCTGAGAGACTTTATCCTAAAGCATCTAAAGCATGATAATCATATAAACTGAATGATACTTTATATGAAAACATCCTTAATTCATGAAAACCTTCATACCATAATGCATGCATACAGACATAGCTTAGTCATGACTCATGATCATAAAAATACTTACATAGCTTGGGTTCATGAAAATACCTTTGAAAACATTGAATTATGATCAAATCATGCATAATAAGATCAATCATAAAGAATAAACTGAATTCAATTAGAACCCATAAGAAATCATGAAACCCTATAATTGGAGAAGAATCATAAATTGGAGAAATTGAGGTTGTTAGAATAGGAATAGGTATATATAATCCTACTTAGAATAGGACTAGTAAATAGGAGTAGTAAATAGTAGTAAATGGTAAAGGATTGTATTGTATTGTAGTGTCTATAAATAGAGTCTCTATGTAATAATAGATAACAACACAATTCAATAATATTCTTCTCTTATATTTCTCACATGGTATCAGAGCCTCTACGATCTTGATAAACAATCAAAGAGCTTCCGCTACCGGCGGGCGGTTATTACCCATATATGTCGCCCGTTTGGCCAATGATTACGTTAGCAAAAGTTGGGTCCGTCATGTATCTTTTCTGGTGATTATTTTTTTATATTTAGTTTGTGTAGCACCGTCCATCTTTTCTATGACTACTTTTTTTCATATTTAATTTGTGTAAGCACCGTCCTTCTTTTCGATGACTACTTTTTTTCATATTTAATTTGTGTAGCACCGTGCCATCCTTCCGGTGACTACTTTTTTTGCATATCTGATTTGCGTAGCACTATGCATGACTACTTTTCATATTTAATTTGCATAGTACCGTGGAATTTTCCAAACTACTTTCTCATATCTGGGTTGCATAGCTTCGTGTGTCTTTTTGGTGACTCGATTTGATTTGCATAGTTCCATTTGTCTTTCTAGTGACTCCTCAAATTTGATTTGCGTAAGGTTGTGCCATAATTCCTACCCTACCCATATAATTTATCTTTTTCAGTAGGGTCGTGCCATCATTCCCCTACCCATATTATTTCTCTTTTTCAATAGGATCGTGTCGTCAATCCGACTTTTCCTATATAATTTTTATTCTCCAGTTAGGTCGTGCCATCATTCCGACCCTACCTATATAATTTTAATTTTAAGATTGTGACCACTTTCAGCCATCAAATCTAACAGTGACTTTCTTATTTAATATCGACTTGTCTATTGATTCCAACACGATCCATATACTTTATACTAGATTTTGAACACTTTTTGGCGACTATTGCATTGTGAAAAGGTCTATATGGAGCAACCACCTAATTTTGTTGCTCAGGGGCAGTCTACTTGTATGTCAATTACGTAAGTCACTCGAAATAGTTTGTGCAAGCTTGGTTTGGGAAGTTCAACACTGTAATTCTATCACACTGTGTTTTATCGACATTATGCTCAAATCTAATATTTCATGAGAAGACTACGCACATTGAGATTGACTGTCAATTTTGTGAAATCGCGTGATCAACTTGCAGATATCTCACCAAGCCCCTCATCGGTCCTCGTATTAATTACATTTATAACAAGCTAGGTACATATGATTTGTATGCACTAGCTTGAGGGGGAGTGTTAGAATAGAAATAGGTATATACAATTCTACTTAGAATAGAAATAGGAATAGGACTAGTATCCTACTTGGTAAAGGATTATATTGTAGTGTCTATAGATAGGGTCTCTTTGTAATAATGTAGATAACAACATAACTCAATAATATTCTTCTCTTATATTTCCCACAGAGGTTTCTTTAGGACTCAATGGGTGAAGAAGGACCCATTGATGAAGTTTCCACATACCTTGATAGAAACCCTAGGTGAAATTAGAGAAGACTTCGACCTTTGGAATCCTTGTTCTTGCCTTGGGAGAGAAGCTTCGGGGAGAAGAATTTGATTTTGAGTGAATGAGAGAATAAGGAGGTTAGGGGTCTTAGGAATCAGTTATAGTCTCCAAAATAAACCCAAAACGACATAGTATAGGAATTAAAAGAGTAGGAAAAGACCCAACTACCCCTGAGAATTAACTATCGAATAGCCTTCACGGGCACCATCCACGAACTATATAACCTTCTACGGTCTGTGAAGTGGTCCGTAGAAGACAGAGGGAAGAAATCTGACTTTCTGAAGTTCAACTCTACCGTCCGTAAATCGTTTCACGGTTGACGGTCCGTGCATTCACTTATCCTGTCCAACCACCAAATGTCCAACTTTTAGAACCTTCATTCCACGACAACGTCTACGGTCCGTGGAACCTTACACGGGCCATATAAACCTCTCGTACAACATCCTGAAGTCCAATTTTCCTAAAGTTCAGTGGTATGGTCTACTGACCCATCCACGGTCCGTAGAACCATCTACGAGTTGTGGAAACACCTTCGTCCTATCAACCTCAAACACCAACTTGTTGAAGATGGGTCTACGGTTCATGAATCTCTTTACGGGCCGTAAAGTCTTTCGTAAATTTGATCCTAAATTTTCCAATTCCTGAGGTCCCTTCCACGATTGGCTTCCACGGACCGTGAAAGCTTATATGGTCCGTGAACTTCTCTCGTGGAAGTAAATGTTGCAAACTTCAGCAACTTTTCTACACTTTTCTGATTTATCTGAGTTAGGCACTTCCGAGGTGTTACAAGGGATGAGCCAAGTTAAGAAGTCAAAGTTTGCATTGCTCAATAGGCAATAAGAGCATTTTTAGATGAATAAATGATAAACTCTTCAAGAGATGTTGATAGATTCATTGACATCAGTAATGAATTGAACTCTCCTGGAGATCATCCCTTGAAGGAAGAAGATTGAAAAATTTCTAGATATCTTGCATGACTCTTGGGAAAGCAAGGTCAATTCAATAATGGAGGCAATATTTGGAGACAATGTTATAGATGAAGTTGTGAGAAACTTGAAGACCTTTGAAATGAAGAAATTCCAAAATCAGAAGAATGCTCCACCAAGAAAGGAAGTGAATCTGGTCCTTAAAGCCACCCAGAATCAAGATGTTGATGACGAAGATATGCTAACCTGGAGGTTCCAAAGGATTATCAGGAGAGAAGGGCTCTAAAACAGAGGTAGCAGCTTAAATTCAAGAGCACCTGATAGGGGGAACTCTGAGGTATGTCACAGATGTGAAGTCCTCACCACTTTATCCAACAGTGTCCAGAAAGAGAGACCGAGTGGAGAAGGAATGCTCTTGACAAAGAAAACAGGGTTCAAGTTCCTGGAAGCAGGATAACTACTCAAACAGATCAAATAGTAAGGAAAGCACTAGCTTCCATGGAAACTCCTCAAGTGATGATGAGGATGATGATGTTGAAGAGGACAATCAATTCCTACTGACCATGGAAGAACCTGATAATATGATTTAGCCACTGAATATGAAGATAAGGTGAGTGAAAACAGAAGCATGTGATATGCCGGTAGTGATTGTTCTAGACACATGACAAGAGAAAAGGAAATTTTTCTTTCACTAGAAGCCTATCAAGGAGAGAGTGGAATTTGGAAAGCAAAAAAAGACATCATTAGGATTGGAAAAATTGAAAAATCCCACTCCCATGCACTTGAGAATATACATCATGTCAAAGCATTAAAGCACAGCCTATTGAGTGTGTCACGGATGTGTGATAAAGGGAACCAGGTTGTATTCACCTCAGATGACTGTACTGTTAGTCTGTTACAAGTTCCAAAACCAAGAACCTGGTTCTTTGAGGAGAAAGACACAAAAATGTATATACAGTTGACGTCATGGCTCCGTTGAGGAATTAAGCTATAAGCTAAGGTGCACATGAGAATGACTCACTATTATGGCACAAAAGGCTAGGACATGCAAGCTTCTCTCAACTCAACAAGTTGATATCAAGGACATGGTTCTTGGGTTGCCAAAATCCATGTTATGAAGAAAAGGTGTGTGATGCTCGTGCCGGAGGCAAACATGTCAAGTCCTCATTCAAATCAAAGAAGATGGTAAGTACAACCCGACCACTAGAGCTGTTAAACATAGATATGTAGACCTATGAGGGTTCAAAACAGAGGGAGTAAGAGATACATGTTTGTGATTGTTAACAATTATTCCAAGTTCACATGGACATTGTTTCTTGTCTCCAAGGATGAAACATTCAATCTATTCTCAATATCTGTGAAGGAGCTACAAAGGAAGTTGAATGTTCAAGTGGCTAGCATCATATCTAACCATAGTACTGAATTGAGAATGCTAGTTTTCTAGAATATTGTGGACATCATGGGGATCAATCACAACTTCTGAGAACCTAAAACTCCACAGCAAGATGGTGTTGTTCAAGGAAGAACGGGACCTTGGAAGACATGGAAAAAACTATGTTCACAGCAAGTAATCTTCCAAAGTCATTTTGTGCTGAAGTTGTGAACATTGCATGCTATATCATCAACAAATGCATGATAGACCTTTGCTAAAGAAGACTCCCTAGGAACTTCTAAAGGGAATCAAGCCAAATTTTACTCATCTTGTAGCTTTTGGGAGCAAGTGTTTTTTCCACAACAATGGAACAAGCTCTAGGAAAGTTTGATGCAACAAGTGACGAAGGAATCTTTATTGGATATTCATCACATAATAAAGCTTACAAGGTATACAACTAGAGGACCTCATATGTTGACGAAAGTGTTCATGTAAATTTTGATGAATCTGACAGCCTGAAGGAGAGAGGAGCACAGGATAATGATGATGATGTTGAAATTGGGATCACACAGAGCTATGATGATAACCATCGCAAGACCTTTAAAAGAATTTGGTTGAAAGGGGATCACATGGGTCACAAAACAAGAACTCGAACAAGATATGAAGCTGACAAGAGGGATAGAATAGGTCAGCAATATTAATGAACCTGGTTCACCTAAATCTCTAGGAGCTGAGCTGAGCGAAGCATCACACAGTTGCTGAGAGATGAGAGAACTAAAATTTGGAGAAACCGGTTATATGGAACTTGTGTGTGATAATCAAGCGGCCTTTCATATCACATCAAACACAGTGTTTCATGACAGAACTAAGCACATTGAGATTGATTGTCACTTTGTCAGAGAAAAGATACTCTCCGGCAGAGGCGAACCCACATACAAAGTTGGGGGGTGCACATGCACCCACTAACTTCGGAAAAAATCATGTGTATATATGTATATCTATCTTGAGAAACTGACATAAACTAGGATATAATTAACAGTGTACCCATAAGGAGCATAGGAGTGTCTTTTGTTGCTGGTATAAGCCAGAGGAATCACCCTTGAGACCAGAGTTCAAATCCAGCTAAAACCCTTTTTTGTTGTTTTTATTTTAAGTTTTACTTAGAGATCATATTGGTACACCCAAAATCTTTAAATCCTAGGTTTGCCTCTGCTCTCAGGAGATATTGTTAAAAAAAAATTGAAATTAAGTGATCAACTTGCATTAATCTTCACCAAGTCCCTCACCGGTCCTCGTATTAATTACATTTGTAACAAGCTAGGTACATATGATTTGTATGCACCAGCTTGAGGGGGAGTGTTAGAATCGGAATAGGAATATACAATCCTACTTAGAATAGGAATAGAAATAGTATATAGTATACTACTTGGTAAGGGATTGGATTATATTGTCTATAAATAGGGTCTTTGTGTAACATATTTTCAGCTCTCTTGTATTATGATAGGTTTTATTTTTTCCCTTTCTAGAGCTGACTACCCCTACTTTTGTAAATCTTGCATCCTCTGGACACTTTGTTATAATACACTTCTCACTTCATTAAAAAAAGATTTGAGATGGGAATAAGATGGTCAAACCTTTCTTTTCATTGCGCAGAACTTGCAATCTGAGGCTGATGGCGGGAGGATCTGATTAGCAATAAGCCTCTTGACAGGAACATCTTCCATCTTTAAGGAAGCACACAACCTGGACGATTCGCTAATTGCCATAACCTGAAGGGCACATGGTGACGCCCACCGGAAACAGAGTGAGAACCACGAGTCAACAAGCAGCTCACTATTTTTCATATGGCAACAAAACCAAGGTATTTTGCACTATAAAAGTCTACACTAATTGTATTTCTCTAACATTTTCTATTTGCAAACTTCTCGTAATCCAAAATGTTAGGTTCAGGCAATTTTTCTGAACTTTAAGACTTGATGTAGTTGACAATTAACTAGGGAGTAGGATTTTATTTTCTAGGTGGGGCTGTTTAGAGTTTAGTTAGTTCTCTCTGTATAGGAATTTAGCCTCTTTGCCTTGAAATCCTTTTGGATTCGAAAAAATGAAACAAAACATACCAATAGCAAAAAAATTCCATTGAGACTGATATTTCAAGAAGTACACTTCAGTTTTTAAATTTTTTAATTTAAGCTCAAATGTGAGACAAATATAATAGTTGTGTGATGCAAACCTTGGAAACCACGGTTCAAATGAACCTTAGCAGAAACAAAACACACTATAGGTGATTTCTCCTGCTCTTAGAAGTTACCCCGTATACAGTGGTTTCTGCCTTATACTAACAGATCCTAATCAGGCAGATTTAGGAAAACATGCACAACACCAGACAGAAAATATTACCGTGGGGATTGTTACTATGATAAATTCTGTTGAGGTTGTGTCACGAAAAAGCTCTCTTACTTTTATCATCCTCTCCCTTAACCGCTCCAATTTATCTGCCTGCACACATATGAAATATGTGAGATTGACAAGACTTATGCACATGAACACCCAGCAGTACATATTCCTAACTATGTAAAGCTTACAGCATCTGGCTTGGGCGTTCCTTCCTGGCCAAAGACAGACTTTATTGCTGAAGTGGCAGAAGCTATCTTCTGTCTCAACTGAAAAAGAGTTTATCCAGAGTAGAACAAAAGTAGATTACAGAGTTAAACCAGGTCAAGAATACTTTAAATATGAATATATGATAACAGGCAGTTGGAAGAGAAAAGGAATTCCAGAGACTTCATTCTGTTGCAGAAAGAAACTAGCTGTCCAACTAAGAACCATAAACCAAAAAGTTGCCTTCATTAAGGAAGAGAAATTTTAAGCAGCAAACAATTTGTAAAGCATAACCAAGGAACCAAGTAGTTGCACACTGGGAACACAATACAGGGAATGATGATGAGAAGCTTTAAGCACAACAAATGAAGGTCTTTCTGCATTCCTTGAGCATTATTATACCTTCCCTATTCATTGCAGGT
The DNA here is from genome assembly GCA_029582685.1 of Solanum piurae. NCBI lineage: Eukaryota > Viridiplantae > Streptophyta > Magnoliopsida > Solanales > Solanaceae > Solanum > Solanum piurae. The sequence continues at coordinate 25,176 of JAJOOO010013430.1, read as the reverse complement.
TGGTTATTTGTCAGTACCGGGTATTTTACTAGTTTAAATATATCATTCACTTTTTTCACACATTTACTCTGACAGAACAACTGATCAATAAGTACATGACAGAAGAAAGATGTTTCCTAAAGAGAAAATCCGTCCATATCATGTTTTTGCATTCCTGAAATTTTCTTTTCCAATCAAAAGCAGATATGGAATTGAACAGATTTGCTACCTTCAAAATCTTTCCAATTGATTTATCCAAGAAGTCTGGCAAGGACAAGAGCCGTAGAGTATGTCCCTGAGAGGAACCAATAACTATTAGGAATGTCTTACCAAAACATAGTTTAAAGGACATATCATGCCGTTCTCACCGTCGGGGCTGTGTCAAACACTATACGAGTAAACATATTATATTCCTGCGATTCAAGGAATTGCATAACCTGGCAAGAAGATCTGTAGCCAGTTAGGTTGAAGGAAAACATTAACACTTTTGATGGAAAATATGAACACAAACTTTAAGTATAAAAAGTTATGGCACCTTTGAAATTGCAATGGCTTCATCTAGACCAGGAGGGGGTGTATCCAGCAGTTCTCCAAGCTTTAGTTCCCCAAGCTTGCACACGCAAGAAGAGGAATAAGTTGGTAGTGAAACAAGTGAAATCAACTCCATTTTGGTCAAGAAAATCGAAGGTCAAAACTGAACACGCAAGTGGCAGAGAGAATCAAACAAAAAAGAAAAGGACTTCAATTTCATTACTTCTCGTAAGTGCAAACCTAAGCTTTATGTGGCTAGCTAAAAGATTTATTTCCCACTTTTATCACTTTTATTAAAGAAGAGAACTCACAGAGATTTGATTTAATTTAGGGAAAAGAATTCTACCTGTTCAGCAAGCACTCCAAGGCCCATACCGTCCATAAAGTCTTTGATACCAGATCCTCCACTTATCTGGGTTGCACTTCGAAATTCTTCCTTGGCCTTTTCAGGATTCAACTGACATATTGACAATAGTATTCAAAATGAGCCTTAAATATGACACTATTTAATTTAGTACCAAATCTCCAGACAACCCCCATCCCTGGCCTCCAGCGAGGAGAACATAGCAATACTGGGTTATTGATTCAACGTTGGATATCACCAAAGACAAGTAGGAAGAGGCTTTTCACAACCTCAAGGGCAAATAATGGAGAATACGGGCCTTCAACTGGAACTAGTGTCCCGCCAGCCAAATCCTACAGTCAGAACATGCAGACTGAATGAATCTTGTCACACAAGAAAAAAGTCCAAAAAGGAAAAGTGAAAAAGTAATTCAGAGAACTGCCTGAAATGCAATAAAAAAAAACATTATCTTATACCTGGGCAAAAGAATCACTTAAGGAATGTGCAGGATCAGTTGAAACTACTAAAGTGGGATGACCATTATTTGCAAATTTTACAGCAAGTGAAGCAGCACAACTTGTCTTCCCAACTCCTCCTTTACCACCTAGCATGTAATACTTACGCTCGGTCCCAGAAACCATTTCATCAAATCCAGCAGGAGAAGCTACTGCTCTCACTGCCATTAGCACAAAGATTTAGCAACATTAACAAGGCCATAATAATTGGCATGGCCAGTGGAGGAAGTGAAACACTCTTGGGTTACCGTTTCTAATTGAATTCTAGTAAAAAAAAAGTTCTGATTGAGCTTACAAGGAATATATGCCACTCAATATTTAATTACTCGGAGGATGAAAAGATTACAGGGCAGTATACCATATAGACTAGACAAAACATCAAAACTGTTAAATTTGCAACCATATACTGGCTCTTTTACACCACACAGAAATTAAGGACAAATCTTCTCAAATTCATCAGCAGCTATCAGATGGTCAAACTAAAATTGTAATCAGGCTAATATCATCATAACCATCACCCTCATTTTAACGAGTGTAGTGGTATGATTGAATATATCACTGGTTGCATCGTCTTAAACCTGGGGTCTCTCTTCATTCTTATTCATCAGCATTACCTTCAAGCATTTAACTAAAATAAGTGATTAACATCAATCACTTTCAAATTCTTTTTTACCAATTACATAAATAAAAAAAAAGTGATTAACATAAGATTATTTGCTGGGACTGCAAGGGCAAACCATCTCCATCATCTTAATCTTGTAGCTTATGTCAATGCAAACTAGCTTAGTTTTATCCGGCTTCCAAAGATATTACTCAATTCGACGATTGTAAAGGGGAAAAAATTCAATGAATGGTTGGTCCTAAATGATGAGGAATATGGTGCAGTCACATATATGCTAATATACAACTTGCAACTTCACACCTTTTTTCTTAAAATTATTGCCAGAAATATAGGAGAAGAATATTATTGAATTGTTGTATCTACATTATTACATAGAGACCCTATTTATAGACACTATAATACAATCCTTTACCAAGTAGGATACTATTTACTATTCCTATTTCTATTACTATTCCTATTCCTATTCTAACTAGGATTGTATATACCTATTCTTATTCTAGCACTCCCCCTCAAGCTAGTGCATACAAGTCATATGTACATAGATTGTTACAAATGTAATTAATACGAGGACAGATGCGGGGCTTGGGGAGATATCTTCAAGTTGATCACTCGTCTTCACAAAATTGACAGTCAATCTCAACGTGCTTAGTCTTCTCATAAAATACTGGATTTGATGCATAATGCTAGTCAATCTCAATTTGTTTGGTCTTCTCATGAAATGCTGGATTTGATTCATAATGTTGATAAAACACATAGTAATAAATTCCTGAATTGCAGTGTTGAACTTCCCAAACCAAGCTTGAGAAGATTGTTTCAAACCATAGAGTGACTTACACAATAGACATACAAGGCTACCAGACTCCCCCTTAGCAACAAAACCAGGTGGTTTCTCCATACAGACTTCTTCCTCAAGATCACCTCTTTTTCTTTTTTGTGTAAATCATAAAACTAACTGAAACATGCCCATGCGCCAGACTACTAGATTTGATGGCTGAAAGTGGCCACAATCTGAGAAATAAATTATATGGGTAGGATTGGAATAATGGCACGACCCTACTGAGAAATAGAAATTATATACGAAAGGTTGGATTGACGGCACGACCCTATTGAAAAAGAGAAATAATATGGGTAGGGTCGGAATGATGGCACGACCCTACTAAAAAAGAGAAATTATATGGGTAGGGTCGGAATGATGGCACAATCCTACGCAAATCAAATTTGAAGAGTCACCGAAAAGACGAATGGCACTACGCAAATCAAATCTGAGTCACCAAAAAGACGCACGGTGCTATACAACTCAGACATGAGAAAGTAGTTCAACCAAATCCACGGTACTATACAAATTAAATATGAAAAGTAGTCTGGAGAGATGCACGGTGCTACGCAAATTAGATATGAAAAAAAATAACCACTGAAAGGATGGCGCGGTGCTACACAAATTAAATATGAAAAAGTAGTCACCAGAAGGATGGCACAGTGCTACATAAATTAAATATGAAAAAGTAGTCACCAGAAATATGACACAGTGCTACACAAATACTGACGGATATGGGGATGACACAAAACAATCATAGATAGTCACTAGAAATTGATGCACGGTGACCTGTCTAACCAAGTTTTCTTCCCCTGAATATGGGGTTCATGCATATATTATTGGCCCTACTTTTGTTAACATAATCATTGACCAGGCGGACGGCATATATGGGTCATAGCCTCCCGTCAGCAGCAGAAGCTCTTTTATTCTCTACCAAAATCGTAGAGGCTCTGATACCATGTGAGAAATACAGGAGAAGAATATTAATGAATTGTTGTATTTACATTATTACATAGAGACCTTATTTATAGACACTAATACAATCCTTTACCAAGTAGGATACTATTTACTATTCTTATTTCTATTACTATTTCTATTCCTATTCTTAGTAGGATGGTATATACCTATTCTTGTTCTAACAATTATAATCAAGAAAGTTTTTTGGTCTTCCCTCACATATGCAAAATCTGCGAGAAGCCGTTGTTTTTTAAAAAAAAATAATCAAATGGAGTGACCATAACCACTTTTTATTAAAAAGAAACAGAAACCATGGTCAAAAGAAACAAGGATTAGGCCCAAAACACAAGCCCAATCCGGAAAAAAAAAAAAACACAAAGTCAAACAAAATCAGATAAAGCCTCCATTAGGAAAGTAGACAAACCATCGCTTCCAATCTAGAACCTTTCAGCAACTAAGAATGCCGATGAAAGATTCAAACAAAAACAAATGGTCATGAACAGTGAAGAACTAGAGAAGATCGATCAGGTGGGAAGAGAAGAGACTTCAAAACCTGCAACTTCTAGGTCCGCTTCAGTATCTTGGGTCGATTTCACTTTGGACATCTAAATTTCTCACCGACGCCATAGTATTGATTCCAAGAAAGACTTCTACAGCTCCTTACTTATGGCTTTGTTGCGTTGCTATAACTCTAGGTAAAATTGAACTCTCTCAACTTGGTAAATACCACCGACGTTCCACATCACAACTTTCACACCTACACTATTTCTCAGCAGGTTGAGTCCCAAAGGACTAATACCACTGTTTAAGAGATTTTCGTAGGAGGACCGTCAAAATTGTGACACCTTGATGGTCTTTACAGCAGATAAGAAACCAAGTTGACCTTAAAACCTGTGCTATTGACTATGTTTGGGTGTGTAACTGAAATATTGAAAACCTCTGCCTTATGTTTATTGATTGTTGTGTGTTTCTTTCAAGCCTGCGATTTCTTAATTGATGATTTGTTGCTTCAATTATGTGTTGAATGATAGTAAAAGCTGCATTTTGACATTTTTTATCTTAAGACTGGGTAGTGGAGGGTTGTTTTGCTTTTCGAGGGTTTAGGCTTGTTGGTGTTTGTCATTGTACTTGCCGCATTATTGTACTTCTTGTCTTTTGTATCTATCATCGTATGTTGTTTAGTGTGTTGCTATTATCGCACTATTTTGTTGTTCTTGTTCCTTTCTTATAGCCTTTGCACGACTTCCTTGTTAGTTGCTATGTTTTTTTCTACATTGTTTTTTTTTTTTTTTTGATGATGTGGTGTCTGGGCCAACTTTCTCTCACCTCGACTAGTTTCACGAGATATCTGTCACCTCCCACCAGCAAGAGGTACGGTACCAGGTAACTCTATCCACCAAGACTAGCCAATTCTTCTTCTTTGTACTTGGTTTTGCTGCACTTGAGCCCAACAACCTACCTAGACCTACCACTGTGAGAAAAATATGAAGCATCAACAATAAGGAATGGAGTTATAAAAGGATGGAGAAAAAATTGGCCACATGGTAAATGCAATACCTCACCCATCAGAATATTGAGTCTAATCAACAGTGTTCTAGACAATATCACTACCTATATTATGTTCCTTTTTCCCATGTCCTCAAAGGTTCAAAAGCAATTAAACAAGGTAAGAAGATCCTTCCTATGGAAAGGCAATAGTGAAGGACATAAACTTCATCTGTTGAAATGGTCAAAGGTCAGCCAAAAACTCTAGGATGCCTGGGTATCAGAGAGACAAAGACTAATCTAAACACAACACCAGCTTGTTAATAAAATGGTGGAGGAGTTATGGTCATGAAACTGCAAGTCTTTGGAAGAGGTGGTAACTGGTAACTACCAAACATGGGAAACAAAACCATTGGTGCACTAGGAAAAACAGATCCCCTCGTGGTGTTGGCACTTGGAAATACATTAACAAGCTTAGAGATGATTTCTTCCTTGATGTCTCTTCCACAGTTGCAAACAGGAACCTAGTGAGCTTCTCGAAGACGAATGGCTTCACAACCAACCCCTGAAGGATTCTCATCCGAGCCTCTAGCAGTTAGCAGTGGACCCTGATTCCTCTATAGCTCAAAATAGAGCAGGGAACTCATGGAACACTCACCTCAGGAGATATTTGCAAGACTAGGAACTTGGAAAGATCTTTCATCTTTACAGAATTCTAAAAGACATCATTGTTAATCCCAAACAAGTGAATGACTAAGATGGGGCAGTTCTAGTAAGGAGTCATACTCAGTGAAAGCAGGTTATAGTAAATTGTGTGCACAAAATGAAGGGACTAAGAACTAGCCTTGAAAGCTGATTTGGAGAACAAAAGCACCCACAAAAAATCATATGCTTTACATGGACAGCCATTAGAAAAGCACTCTTGACACAAGAAAATCTCTGCAGAAAGAAGTTTCAGGTAACAAACAGATGTTTTATGTGCCAGCATAGTTTAGAAACAGTCAATACCTTTTTTTGCATTGTTCAATTGCTACAGATTTGTGGAACATGTTCCTGTCAGTGTTTGGTGTATCGGGAGAATCTAATAGTTGATATCAACATGCATTTGTTAGAGTATTGGACAGAAAGGAATCACAAATGTTTTATGAGATTTCAACTCCCAACTCTTCTTTGAAATCTAAATGTGTGATGAATCTCTTCAGCTGGAGTAATTTAGCCCCTGTAAATGATGTCATCCCTTTTGTAGATTTCATTAGCTCTCTGTTTTTGGCTTAACAACCAACCCTTTTTTGCTTTCTTAGGGAAATGGCTCAATGAACTATCGATAGGTTTTTGTATGTAGGATCCATCCCTATTCTCTTTTGTATTGTTACTGGATCTTTTTGATGTCATCAATACAACAATTACTTCATCAAAAAGAAAATTCATCAATCTTTCACCCAGTGTTTTGGACGGTGAAAGGCGACCAGGGTCTGCCTCGCCACAAGGTGAGGCGAGCGGCAAGGCACTCCGCTTTTTGAAGTGCAGCTCCAATTAATACCAAAAAAAAAAAAAAATTGCATATATAAATAATCAAAATATCAAAGGCAATAACATATTAGCAAATATTTCAATTCAAAAACTGAAAATAGATAGTACATACTAAAAGTCGAGAACTTGAATGAAAAAAAAAATAGAACAAAAGTCAAAACAGTGAGAAAGAAATAGAGGTAGAAGTAAATCTGAGGTCTGGAGAAGAAGGAAAAGAAACAGCTGATGAAGAAAAGAAGAATTACGTATTGGTTGGACTTTTGAGTTGCCGGAAAAGTTTGGTTGGTCACAAGAGAAGTGGAGTCGACTGGTTTGAGTCGCAGTCAAAGAGTGCAACGGTGCAAATTTGAAAAGAAAACCCTAAAATTACCCTTTAACTTATAAAATCCTAAATTGGTCGTCTTTATTTAAGAAAATACCAAAGGCGACGCCTTTCTCGCCATGGCATCGCCTTTTGAAGATCGCCTCGCCATAAAGCTAAAAGGCGATGAAGGGTCACCTCACCTCTCGCCATTGGCGAAAAAGCGATCGTCTTTCACAACATTGCTTTCACCAAGCATTTGGTAATCTTCCCATGTATAGTGCAAACTGAACAGAGTAAATGAACAGGGCTCGTTACATCACTGCTTTATCTTAAAAGGATTAAAACCAAACAATTGAACGGAATTAACTTAAAAAGTGTCAAAAGTAAAATTGATTCAAAATTGATCCGACCAAGCAAATACAAATCCCATTGAACTTAGAGGCAATGGTGCACCCGCCTTCTTTAAATTCCTGATCCGGCTCTGATCTTTCATCCCAAGGGAGACTATTAATGAAAAGCAAGTAATTCTATTTTGAAAGCACAACCAAATACTTGATAAATTCAATACAAAATTTATGACCCTGATTGTTTCTCTTATGCAGCAGACCAAGTGACTCCTGAGAGGAAAACATTTGGGCCAGAGACTCGGGTCCTAACAAGGCATTTGACTAAGAGTCAATTGAGAGGATCAAGACCCAAGTTTCAATCATTCAGGGTGGTATATTTGGTTGTAATATTTACTCCTATGGTAGTTATCATTTGTTAGACATCACCTGTATTACTATTTTGTTTTAAGTCTGAACTGGGAATCTTTAAAACAGAAAAGAAAAATGTTAATCATTTAATTTTGAACACCCTATCAAACTTGATATCAGTAAAGCAGAAGGATAAATCCCGCTACCCTTTGGGTGCACACAGGGTAAAACCATGGCTCCTATGCCCAGTGTGACGAGCTCGATGCAGAAGGCAAACCCCTTGCTTTCGCTAGAAAGGGGTTTCGAACTTGACACTTCCAACATAAAAGTCTAAGCCCAAAGCAGTGGGCCACCCCCAAGGGTATAAATCCTCATTTTTCAATGGAGGAAATAAATAATGAATGAAATAAGATCCCTTCATCAATAAAAGGAAACCTATGACCGGATTTGTCTTCTTCACCTCAAAATGGGATTCCCATTTTCGTTCCTTGTTTACAAATTAAAATTATATGAAACACAAAAGGTTCAAATAAAAAGCAATTGAGTGGCAGAATAACAAATAGCAGAAAATCTTGTGTCTTCAATAGAGAAACTTACCTTGCAAACACTTAACGGGCTGGTTCTTGAAGGAAATAAAAGTAGCCGAGCTGAAGGTTGGTCTGAAGTTGAAGAGAGAAAGTGGGTGTGAGGGTCTGAGAGAATTAGAAGAATAGCCATATCCCACAACTTCCATTGCCGAAGATGAAAACACTATCTTGGTTCTCCACTATCTTCTCTTTAGCTTCTCCAGTTTTGACTCTGAGGGACACACTACTTGTAACTTATGCCAGAAAATTAACACCTCACCAAAAGGTGTCAATGGTTAAAAAAGAAATCAAAGAAAAAGAAAAGTAAAAATGTAAGAGAGAGGGGGTAAAAACGTTATAAAGGAAGAGAGAGAAAGAGGAGTTTGAGCCATTTTTTGAAATGGAGCCCAATTATCCACTTGTCTAAAAATAAATGGAGTCTTATACAAGTCTTGTCTGCCACGTCATAGTGCCTAATACATAATAAAAAATTTCCTACTTATAACTTATGCCAGAAAATTAACACCTCACCAAAAGGTGTCAAGGGTCATGAAATTAAGGGTGTGTTTGGAAAGCACCACATAATTGGAATTGGAATCGGTATTACCCTAGTAATCATAATGACTTATTTGTACTTACAAATGTACTATTTGGTTGCATAAGTGCAATCGTAACATTAATAATAAAAAATTTAATATTAGATGACAATTAAGAGCCTTTATAAATGATACTGAATTGAATATTTGAGATATAAATTGTTTTATGAAAATATATTAATTAATAAAGATATATTCTTAATATATATTATAAAAAAATAACTTATATTTTTCAAATTAGTATATGTTAATTAAATTAATCATAAAAACTAAAAGTACACAATTTCTATGAACATTATGAAAAATGCATGTTTGATAAAAATGTTAATATTATAAATATAATGTCATAAAATTATTAAAATATTTGAAATATATATAATTTATCAAGTCTAACTAAAAAATAAAAGACTTACAATGTGAAAAATCAAGTCAATAATACTAAAATAAATTAAACTGAAAATATAACATTACAAAACAAAAAGGGGAAATGTACAAGTAACCCCCTCAACTATACGCGAAATTCCAACGACACACTTTAACTATATAGCCACTCACATGATGGGAGGTGTTTTACACTTGCCTCCAAGTCATCATTATGTCAGTGCCACGTCAATAAATGATCAGATCTATAAAAAAAATATAAAATTCCATGTCATTTGATTCCTTCTTCTTCATTATCAACACCCAGTCCATAACCACTAAACCCACTTATTTTAACCATTAAAACTCTTAACAATCACCATGAAAATTATAACCCACCACCAAATTTATCACATCACTACCACAGGATTCAATAGCTACTATCAATTTTATTTTTCTTTCAATCCAAATAATCCAAATAAATTTCATAAAACATGGTCCAAAATCTCTTTTGAAGAAACTACCTAAATTTTGAACTCTAATTCGAGAAGAAATCAAAATTGGGGTCATTTTTTTCTGATTGAAGTGAGAAGGGAAGAGAAGGAGGGAGGGTGTTATTGATGGAGAAATGAAGCGGCATGGAGGTTGGGTTGGGGTAGGTGTGGGATGTCATATTGTTGGAGAACTGAAGCGGGGGGGAGGAGTGGGGGTGTGGGCGGGGTGGGTGAGAGCTGGGAGTAGGGGTAGGAGTAGGGGGTATGACATGGATAATTGAGGAGGGGATGATAGTTAAATTATTTATTTATAATTATTTTTAAAAAAAACTCTAATTTAAATTATGCTCTTTATATGTTGCCTAAATTAAATTCCTAATATGCAATTTTTTTCTCATTAGCGAATTTCAAGTAATGTATTTGAGTAAAAAATGAAAAAGAAAAAAATTTATCTCGATACTATACAAATTAATTTAAAACACTGAAAAGAATTCTTTGACAATTTAAATATATTGTGAAAAATGATAAAATTTGACTCTATTTCATAAAGAAAAAAGAAATTTTATTAAAAAATATCGATTTTAAGTTTTAAAGTTAATTAACTATCTCTACTAATTAATTATAAAAATGTTCAATTAAAAATGAACACGTGTCCATATTAATCAGATTTTAATATCTTTTTCCGTATCTCACATGCCTCTAAGAGAGTGAACACACTCTTTGTGCCACCTCAGCACGAAAGGGTGTGTTTATTACACTTTTAAAATAATTCTGGGGGTAATAGGTCTCATGTATAGTTAAGATGTGTCGTTGAAATTTCGCGTATAGTTGAGGGGGTACTTGTGCATTTTTCCAAATAAAAAAAAATATAATATTCTTATGTCCAATTTCAACATAACGTATATGTAAGTCTATAACCTTACTCAAAAATGAATTCTACCTTAATTTTAAAATTAGAATGCTAACAAAATTATGTTAATGAAAAAAAAAGAATAAATAAATAATACGAAAAATTGAGTGCAATCACATAAAAAAGTAAAGGTTGAGAATGAGAAGAAAATAAATATAAAAATTAAAGAATGAAAAATTTAATTTTAGAAAGTATATAACAAAAATATTTTTTAAGAAAATAATAGAAAAAAAAAGAAGGAAGAAAATGAATTTAAAAAGTTTCATGCAATCTTTATAGGGAAAATAAATAAATTCCCCCTCAAACTTGTCCCCAAAATTTACTTTAGCCCTGTAACTTTGTGTGTATTTAAATACCCCCTTAAACAACTTACAAGTGAATTAAATATGACCTTAGAGGCTGACGTGGCAAATAACAAATTTCTAAGTGCGTAAATAGCATAAAAATGAAAAGGGAAGGTAAGTGGGTCCCGCTTTGTCTTCTTTCAGCAACCTGTACCAGCTCTCTTTGTTTCCACCGCCGGCGGTCACTTTCGAGAGAACATTTCTCGAATCAACAAATTCAACGAAACTCAACCACGCCAGACCTCACCCCAACCCCTTTGTTCTTCGTTCATCACCGTTTAAAGATCTTGCGAGAGATCAGTCGTCGTGAGACCACCAAATCTCGCTAAGAAATTTCACCACACCGGCAACCATGGAAAAAACGTCGGTCATACCCTTTTCCTGACTTTCCTTCATTCTTCCCTTTATTTGTTTTCATTTTTTTTGCTTTTCAGGCGAGCCACTATCAGATATGTCGGTTTTGAGCCTAATATAACAACAATAACTCCGGCGATTGTCGTTGAAGCAGTTGTTGGTTGTCCTTAGAGAAACCATGGTAGTTAAGCTTTAGCTTTCAAAAAACTTGTAAATAAAAATATGGAGAAATAGTAAGTTAAACAACAAAAAATTAAATTGAAAATAAACATTCCCAAGAGTATGAGCAAGAGTAGCACCAACAAACTCAGCTCCAACGATGATGATAATTTTTCAAAATTGTTGTTGAAGCACTTGCCGATGTATAGTCATTTTCACTGTTTCGCACAATGTTCGTCAAATTATTAGAAATTACGTTGTGGGTGTTGAAGTTTTACAAAGGGTAACAGTTACTTTTGTATTGTATTGATTATTGAAATAATGAAGAACATGGAACAATGAAGAAGATGAGTGAACAGTGAAAATGAGAACAAAAAATGACGTGGAAAAAGAAAAAAGAAATGAAATTAAATTTGTTCACAATCTGACGTGTTATCAATGTGTCATTGAGGTGGCGCTTATGTGGCGCGTGTGTACATCACCTTCCAATTATGAAACTGGTATTGTATGTATAAGGTGGTACTTAATTCACTTGAAAGTTGTTTAAGGGGGTATTTAAACACCCGTAAAGTTTTGATGCTAAAGTGAGTTTTACGGACAAGTTTAAGGGGGATTTAATGTATTTTCGCATCTTTATATATACTAGATAAGTGGTGCCCGTGCATATAACTGTTATTATTCTTTGTATTATGAGTACTTCACAAGATTGACAAAAAGAAATTCAATAGGAAAATACTAAAAGAGAAAGCACAAGTCTCATGTTTACAACATATTAACACTTCACAATACTTGGATTGAGGAACAAAGTTTACAGAAATATTCAAACGATTATGAAATGTCCTTCAAATGAAGAGTTGTTTGTAATAATTCTAACAAACAAATTCCAACTTTCAAACCTCTAGAGATGATGATATTTTTCCTCAAGCTCTGAGAGATCCATCTTTCATTCAACCTGGTTGCGGACGTATAAGTAAGACACTTTCGAACCTCCAAAAAAAATATTCACAAGCTCTAAAAGATGTATCTTTCATCTAACCTGTCTGGAAATTTCCACAAGCTCACACTTATTATAAAAGAAGAGAAATATAAATATAAGTAGAAAAAACATGGAGAAAATGATTTCATAATAATCATTTAATACCTATATAGGAACCGAATCCTAGTAGCTACCCGATATAATTATGTTACCACCTGAGAGCATACCTTTACAAAGCACAATTGAGAACTCGAGATCCTTCACCTTTTCTATTTCTCCTTCAGCTCTAAGAAAAGCAGAGCGACAACAAATTTTGAATGATAAGTGGAAGTCCTAAATAAGTTGCCTATTTCCAAAAAAAATAGTAAAAGACCAAAAATAGTTTTTTGATAATAGGCGTAATACAAAATGCTTCTATAATAACCATTAAAGCAGACGAAGCACTTTAGCAGAATAGACAAAGATATAGTAAGTCCAGAAGAGGAAGAAGACACAGTAGAAAAAGTTGTAGGAACTTTTAAAGGAACATAGGAATAGTCCACAATTTCATCCATAAACAAAACTCGGTTTTCCATGTGCATCAGAACTGTGGGATGATATTTCAATTCGAGTAGGTTCCAATTATTTACCTAAAAAAGTGGTGAGGTTCAGTAAACTTAAATTCATATTCATGATTTCCTCACAATCTGTGTACAAATAAATGAAGGCGAGATTACAATAATAACTATGTGTTATTCCTAAATAAAGTTATAATTGAGCAAAAATATACCTTGGGTGAGGAGAAATCTTCCTACTGTTAATTGTAGAAGTAGAGGAAATGGTCGAAAAGTGCTAGCTACTCGGTAGAAAGATAGACGGAAAATAAAGGCACTTTCAGCTAACGACATATCACAATATATTTTACATCGTTTAGTATTCTTTTCATAGGCCTCTTTCATTGTGCGGGAATGTTCTTGTTTGTTCAGGATTCATTGCCTATAGAAAGTTGGTATATAAAAGCGTTAGAACTCCAATCAGTTCAACAACTCAATGTTGCAACAATCTAGAAGAGTCATCGAGACAATCACTTGTTACAATATTTGTGAATTGCACAATCAAGATACCTTAAGAATGTGTTGGAAATTTTCATCATGGAAAATAAATACAGCGGAGAGAAACTACACTAAGCTATGAACAAATATTTATATGTGATCTTCTAATTTCAGAAAGTGGAAGAAGAACTTTATACTTGACAAATTTTTGCAGGTAAAATGAGAGAAGTTATCTCAGACAATTATTTTGTTCCGTGTTCAGCTCTGTCAGCATTTCTATTTAAATTCATATGTTTTGTAATGGACTTAACTTTGGGTACACTTTACCCTCTGCAAATCCCACCTATGTTTATTGTTATTGTTATAGTGAGCAGAATTATATTCAATTTATTTATGAGGGTAATTAAGCATCTAATTTGATAGAATAAAAATAAATATCCCCCTTTATTAAAATTGGAGATACACAATCTCTACTGGAGAATTTTACTCCAAGTAAGCTAAGGAAAATAGATTGAAAATAAGAACAACAACCGTCATGTAGATACACAATAACAAATAAATAAAAATCAAATGACAATTGAATATTATTTATGTATTTTCCCTTTAACTAAAATCAACAAATTAGCTTCGTCTTATTGAGGCATTAAAGGCTATTAGCATTTTCTTGTATGGATTTCAAAGAGAAGCAATGAGAATAGTTAATCTGACTGTGGGAAAAGGCAACCCAAAAAAGATTCAAAATAAAACAAGGAAGAGAAAAAGCATTAATCTGAGCAAAGTCGAAGGTAAGCAGCTTCCAATATTTTCCAAATCTTCGGGTGGTCAAACAAAGGTTTTAGCAAGAAGCTCACCTAACAACGCACTGTTACCGAAGAAGAATAAAGGACTCTTTCGAGGCGATGAACAATTCATCCATTAGGCATCACTCTCAGAGAGCAAGATGGTTAGCTTCTCTAATTCTGTTGTGGACCTTTGCTGAACATCTATTAGATCAGAAATGATGGACTAAGCAACAAAGATAAGGATAGAAGAAAGAATTAGTCAACACCAAAAGGAAAATAAAAAGGATACAAGACAAATATCAAGAAATCAGTAATGAAAAGACCAAAGCAAACAAAAACGAAAGAGGAAGAAGACGAACTTACCGAAAAAGAAGCGAGGCGAGTAAAAATTGGTCATAAAATTTGGTCCAGATTTCCAAGTGGAGCTGTGTGAGAAAGATGAATTACATGAAAAAATTTGGACAGCAGGACACGTAGCAAAAAATAAGACAGCTGAAATCACTTAAAGAATCATCCACAAGCCAAAATGATGGTACTATCCTCCGAATGTCCGACGAAACCACCACTTATTTAGAATGATATAAAGAGAATCCTAAGCTTGCCTCTGTGGCACCCTTCAAATTCAAGAATTTAATTATTTTAATGTTTTTCTTCGTACTTTTAGAGTTTTTTACCCCTATTTTATTTTTATCTTTAAACCCGTTTCTTCAACTCTTGTGTCCCTTCAGATTGTTGTATCCCTTCGATTGTGTCTATTCAGGAACTAATCATACCCATTGTTGTATCTTCTTCTTCGTGACAAATTTCATCCCTAATTTTTGTGGAATTTCGCCAATTCCTTGAAAGTCTACTTTGGATCTTCACCCAAAAAAAATAATGAAACAAAACTATAATTTTCTTATAGTTTTTTTCCTCTATTCAACATTCCAAAAGAAAAACTATTTCAACTTCTCAATTCTTAAATAACTAATCACAACCATGATAATTTTTTGGTTGGTACCTATTTTTTGGTGGGCTTTTTCCTTCTGTCATCATTTTGTTCGACAACTTACATTAGTGTTTTATTCAATGATCTTTAAAACTTATCTTTCATGTATTGAATTACTTTTGTGTTTTAAATTATGAAAATTTTAAAGCATTCTTGATGGAATCAGAATTGAGGAAGAGGCATCAAAGAGAGAATAAATTCCGCCACAACTTGCTAAGGTACTTGTACCTATTAATATATATTTATTGGGAGTTGAAATGTTATTGCATTAATCATAACTCAAAAATGTTGTAAAGTTTGACCGATATGAAAAAGTCACAATCCTGTAGAAAAATTATAATTTTAAAAAAAAATCAGAACCCAACGAAAAAGTTATAATCCCTCAATGTAAAAATTTGTCTACTTTTAACATATTTTACAATTGAATTAAACTACCTATAAAAACTACGCAAATAATACTCGTTGTTGTTTCTTCTTCTCCGTAACAAAATTCATCCCTATTTTTTGTGAAACTTCGTTAATTCCTCGGAAGTCTACTTTGGATCTTCACCAAAAAAATAATTAAACAATACTATAATTTCATTGTAGTTTTTTCCTCTATTCAACATTTCAAAAGAAATACGATTTCAATTGCTCAATTCATAAACAACTTATCACAACCATGATAATTTTTTGGTTCATACCTAATTTTTTTTGGGCTTTTTCCTTCTGTTATCACTTCGTTCGACAACTTACGTTAGTGTTTTATTTAATGATCAGTAAATTTTTATCTTTTATGAATTTGTAATAAATTAATTTTGTTTTTTGTTATGAAAACTTTTTAAGTATTCTTGATGGAATCAAAATTGAGGAAAGGACAGCAAAGAGATAATAAATTCCGCCACAACTTGATAAGGTACTTGTACCTATTAATATATTTTACTAGGAGTTGAAATGTTTTATTAATCATATCTCAAAATTGTTGTAAAGTTTTACTGATATGTAAAAGTCACAATCCTTTAGAAAAATCACAACCCATCAGAAAAGTCATAATCCCTCAATGTAAAAAGTTGTTTGATTTTAATATATTTTACAATATAATTAATTATAGTATGAATTATTTTGTAGGATTTGGGCTAAGGGTTTTGGTATTAATACTTATCTATAGTTACTAAATTACTATGTTAAATGTTTAATTACTAAATTACCCCTGTCTTACCCTATAACCCCCACACTAAACACACCCATTCGCAAACACCACCACTTTCCATGTCACGATCCAGGGGTACCCCCTAGATGTAACAAGGCGTACAAGACCCCGAGAGACCTCATACAAGCCAACTTAGCATATTATAACATAAGATAATAGAAATGAACGGGAATTTAAAACATTTTCAATATAATCAAAGTCTTTATAAAACAAAGCAGAAGTCTATTACACTTTGTCTCAAACCATCTAAAACATGAATATCTTGGGACACAGCCCATTCAATAGTTCTAACATAAAATGAAAGACATAAGGACATGGTGGTCAAATCCTCGAATGCTATGAGGACTCACCAAAACTTCAAATCTTGCTCTACTATGATCCTATCCACGAGGATGGAAGTCGATATCATCAAACCCTACATTTGGTAAGAATGTAGGCAAGAGTATGCGTTAGTACAAACATGTACTAAATATGATGGCTAGCATAAATCATCATTATAGGCATAGCATAAGCATTAGTCAACATAAGACATGATCCATAAGCATAAGAGATAACAACATAAATCATAAGCATAATCAATACACATAAATCATCATATCATAAGAGGAGTACTTCTTGAATTAACCTCACTTATCATTAGTCAAGACTTAGGTCATCACCTCTAGTCATACATCTCATGGAAGTCCAATCTAGCAACAATCCAAACAATTAATTCTTCTTACATAATTAACATTATTCTTGCTTTCTTTTAGAGACACAGGGATTCACCTCCTTGCCTCTTATAAAGGCTAATGGGTATTCACCGCCTTGCCTCTTATAAAGGCTAATGGGTATTCACCTCTTGCCTTATTAATATAGTCATAGGTATTCGCCTCCATGTCCATTTTAGGGAATCATAGGTATTCACCTCTATGTTCACATTTATATGATGTAGGTATTCGCCTCCACATCATTTTACAAGGATCATAGGTATTCGCCTCTATGTCCAACACTATATGATATTTGTATTCGCCTCCACATCATTCTATAAGGATCATAGGTATTCGCCTCCATGTCCTTAATATAAAGGCTAATGGGTATTCACCTCTTGTCTTGCCCTAGAAGTTATGTATTAAGGGTAGTCACATCACATTCATCATCACATGACATGGGTAATCACCTCATGTTCATCATCTCTTGACATGGGTAATCACCTCATGTTTATCATCTCATGACATGGGTAATCACCTCATATTCATCATCTCATGACATGGGTAATCACATCATGTTCATCATGTCATGACATGGGTAATCACCTCATGTTTTCTAACTTAGGAATATGAGAGATCACCTCACATCTCTCTCACATGAAGGTCTTGGGGAATCACCTCAAGCCTCATCACATCTCATAGTCCTTTGACTTAGATTCATTTTAGGTGAGCAAACCTTTTAACCTAGAATCATTCTATGTGAGAAAACCTTTCAAATTTATACATTCATACTTTAAAAGAGTAGATCATGTGGCTAAATCCTTCCACAATAATTCTATCTACAAATCAACCTTCATAATATAAGCTTTACGCTCAAAGCCCTAATCATCATAATTCATCAAGTAAGCTTTACTCTCAAAGCTATACTAGTCATAACTCATCATATTAGCTTTAGTCTCAAGACAATTCTAATCTCAAAGACTTACAAATCATAATTCATCATATATACTTTGATCTCAATCAATTCATATCTATATGCTTTACTCTAAAGCAATTCATATCTATATACTCTAATCTCAAGCAATCTACATTGTATATTATCAATCCTAGAAGATTACTAAATCCTCAATTTCCCCTTTCATGGCATAAAATCCATTTCTATCAATTTCATTTTTCTAGACATGGGTTAGGCATGGGTACATGAAATTTCATCTTAAAACATGTAATTCTATCAATTCAATAATAAACAATCATAATCCACTTTATTGGATCAAAACCCATAACATTAGAAGAAACCCTAACTAGAATTGGAGAATTCTTCTTCTAAATTGGGGAAAATCATGGGGGCTCCATGAATGAAAATCCACCATACCCACAAATTCTTGAGGATTGGAGACTTGACCTTGATCCTAGCTTGAACTCTTTCTTCTTCTTCAAGTTCTAGAAAGAGAAATATTTGAGAGAAGAACTTTGGGATTCTTTTGGGGTTTTTGGAAAAATGACTTGAATGGTGAGTTTAAAGGGTTAAAATCACTTATATAGGTGTACTAGGCTTAGGAAAAATGACCTCACTTATTTTAATTAAAACCGGAAAGTCCCAAAATACCCTTCACTTGACAGTGCACTGCCTCCTTTCACGGAGGGCTCCACGAGCCATGAGCCATGGTCCCTCTTGTGGTCACTTTCCAGTGGCTAGGCAGCCACCCTTTGGGCCCTAAATAGTTAAGGCACCTTCACGACTCCTCCCACGGCCCGTCTAGGCCTTCACGAGCCGTGACGTGGCTCGTGTGGGGGAGTCTAACTTGGGGCAGCCTTGTGGAGCCACTGCCTCACCACCACGGGTGGCACCACGAGCCGTCAATGCTTGCATGGAAGGTGGGCAGTGCCTTGGGAAGCTTGGGCAGCCTTGACCCTTCCTTTGGCCCTTGCCCTATTTCCTTGGCTTTTTGCCCTCACACTTGACCCTAGTTAGTCTACTAAATTCAGGGGTGTTACATTCCACCCCTTGCACCTTCAACCTACACCTTCGTTCGCTACATACCTCCATTCACAAACGCCACCACTTCAACCACCACGTTGAATAGATACCAACTTCCATCATTTCCAAATAGACGTAATCCATCGCTTTCCACTATTTATAACTCATAAACATAGATGGTTCTCCCCATCAATCACACAACAATTACAGTTGACGCACATGTATGTAACGACACACCCTCTTATTGAAAATCTACTTTAGTAAACTAACCTTTTCCTTTGGCAATTTAATTGTTTTCCCGCACCCAGATTATTCGCAAACACAATATCTTGGAATTTGTTGTGCTATTTACCAACTTGTAAGTTATCCCCTTATTAATTTAATCTTTCATTACCACTATTGCTTGTACAATTACTCACGGCATTCTGAAAGTGAACAATATGAATCACATTTCCAAATGGAATATTGCCTAAGAGTACAACCCACTCATTCACTTTGTTTCTTCCCCTTGCGGCTACAATAACACTGATTGTTATTTGTTCTACTGAGTATATATAGTCCCCCTGCATTTGTAATTACATGTTTCCCATGTATGTTTTTCTTGTAATCTTACACTTGCGCTCTTTACGTTGCATCTTACGAATCATGTTTTTTATGCATCAAATTACTGTCAATTCTTGCATACTATTACCATACGCTACCTTCAACAATGGTAGTAATAAACATTTACCCTTGAAGTTAACATTGTTGCACTCATCTTTTCAGGTACCTGCACTCATCGAGATTCGGGCCACATGATGACTGAAATGGAGCTAGCAAAATAGAGTGTACCGATAAACAATATACCAAACACTCCGTTGATTCGATGATAAGAGTCTTAGTTATTCGAATGGGTTCAATAATACCTTACAAGAATTCAAGGCATGAAGGGACTTTCAGAATGATAATATTATTTGACGAAGAGGTAATAACATTCACACTTTTACTACGTTTGTATACTATCATCCATGCTTGGTGTACTTATGCCACCCCTCCCTTTTATTATTAATAATAGAGCACAAAGATTCAGGCAACACTATTTAATAAGAATATTGAAACATGAAAGGACTTCTTGAAGCCAAACAAGAGTTACTACGTTGCGAAAGGGTGCTTAGATCGCGTTAACCCCAACTACTCCTCCGTGCATAAAGAAGTTGAATTGACCTTTACAGACAACACGATCATAAATGAGTCTACCCATGAGGTTTCAACACAGAAGTTCTCTAATGGATTTGTATCATTGGACCATGGTGATAAATTACCTAATGATGCTATTCTAGGTAAATATCCACATGAATAAGCAGTTATTTTCATGCTCTATTACATTATAGCTATCACTAATTTAAATAGAAGTACAGCTCGTGGAAAAGGGTTCATACATGAGACTTCAAAAATCAGGAATTTAAGTCTTAGATCTACGAATTAGGTTTATGGGTCGTAAAATCCTTTTTTTTTTCTTTTTTTTTTTAAATTGAATTTTATTCATCTTCCATAAAAAAGGTACATGATGATCTGAGGGAGGTTACAATGAGTGAATTACTCCTCCCAGCTAGATATGAAGGATTTCAAGATCCTATATGAGATGAAGTAAATACAAAAGAAGGCCTTTGTCAATTGGCTTTCTAAGTTAGGAGCCAATGTGCAAAAAGTTTTAGTTGACTAGTCGAATCAAGGTCCTTTATTAGTCATAAATTCATCATTAAAACTTGGAAATTTAATTTAACATGTTGGGAAGGTTTACATGTCGTGGATGGTGTTACGAGTTGTGGAAGGTCTCATAAACCAAAGCCCTGAAACATCAGAAATTTAGAATTCTAGTCTGGTTTTTACAAGCATCAGTACGAGCCGTAATTTGGACTATAAGCCTTAGATTGGTCTCGTGTCTGAAATTTAAAAAACACAGAATCTTCCTCTATTTCTACAATTCATAGATGGAACTAAGTCCGTAGATACCCTCCTAGATGGCATCTGACGATTTCTAATGAGGGTCATTTTATCTTTTCCCACTTTTTGTGTCACGACCCGAGCCTACACCCTAGACGTGGCCGACACTCAAGAACCATTGTTGGTCCCCAAGCGAACCCTCATCCTGGCTGACTACAAGCGGAAGACTAACTCAAGCATACAAAGCTTAAAAATTGAATAAAATTCATTTTACTCAATTACAAATCTTTAACTCAAATGAATAACTCTGAATAAAAATAATATATTCAACTCGCCATAAAATAGGCAACTTAAGTCTTTAAAACATTTAATAAGATAAATGAAACAGATTTCTCAAACTCTACTGTCTATCTATGAAGCCTCTAAATGACAAAGATGGAAGTCGGGACACGACTCACGGCATCCTAACAACTGATATAAGTGAAAGTACAAGTGGAACCCTCCGGAAGTAAGGAGGCTCACCATAGCTAACTCGAACTGCATGTGGTACCAACGAAACGCTCGTTGATGATCCTGAATACATGTATCTGCATCATAAAATGATGTGGGCCAAATGGCTCAGTACATGGAATTTATGAGCATGTAAGGGGAATTCTAAAGCATAACATAAGCTTGAACTTGATAAAAATGAAACA
This sequence comes from Solanum piurae, assembly GCA_029582685.1. Taxonomy (NCBI): domain Eukaryota; kingdom Viridiplantae; phylum Streptophyta; class Magnoliopsida; order Solanales; family Solanaceae; genus Solanum; species Solanum piurae. Next base: position 3,367 of record JAJOOO010013430.1, on the reverse strand, counting down.
TTTACTCTTCTAAACTCACTCAACTAAACTCAACTCAAGAAAGATATTCAACTCAGAGATAATATATTCAACTCAGTGAAGTAAGGCTCAACTCAACAATAAGATATTCGACTCCGGGTACTCAACTCAATATAAAGCAACAATACAGATGCAATATATGGAAAGCTTTTAAAACAGTAGAAAGCAACTCAATGTATTGAAAAATTCAATAATAACTCAGTTTGTATGCAAGGATACAATATAAACTATGTTTGTTTATAAAAATACAAAATAAACTCTGTGTATATATGAATACAAAATATCTCTGTGTATTAAAGAATAAAAAATATCTCTGTGTATTTGAATACAAAATATCTATGTGTATTAAAGAATACAAAATATCTTTTTGCATTAAAGAATACAAAATATCTCTGTGGGAGTTTCTCTAACCGACAACCATCACTATGAGCTACGTGATGATACAACGTCTTGCCTCACACTGCCAGAGCCGTCTTATACCTTATCGGGGGTATAGAGCCTAACTACTAAGTGGATCCACTAGTCTATGCTAAAAATCACTAAGGAATCATCTAAAAAGTATGACCCTTTTCTATCCATGCTGGCTACACGGTTTATGGAGACTATGAATTATCTGAACTCAAGCTCGTCCCCAAATCGGTGTTCAATACTTCTCCCAAAATGTAACTAGCTCATATCTTTAAAAACATAACTCATTATGTGGTTTGATATAATTACTCAAAAACTAGCTCAAAGGCTCTCTTGGAAATCGGTGTTTCCTCTCTTGCTTAAATGTGAAGACATTTACTCTTTGGGAATACTTAGTTCCCATATATTCTTTTGAAGAAAAAGAACTTCATTTGTTACATCTTACTCAACTCAAAGCTCAAGTCTTAAAACAAGTTTAAAGCATTTGTAAAAGACTTCTTGAAAAGACTCTAAGAACTCCCTAGACTGCTCGACTCATAGGGTTCATGCGAAATTATGGGCATGAACAACTCTACTCAAGGGCTTCATGGGTAACATGTAGTAGTCTCATAAGTAGGAATATTTCCTAAATCTCAAAATAATTAGGAACTCAATGCTAAAAGACTTAGAACTGGAAGATGCTACTCCTCTAGAAGACACTCAATGTATGGAGTTCATGCGGAATTTATGAGCACGAACGACTCGAGTCAAGAGTCTAAAGAACATTATGGAAATAATGTATACAACTCTTCTCATTCTCATACTTACTTCCTCAAAACGTAGTTCAAATCGACAGTTGATCTCAAAGGATTCACAATTGGACTCAGACTTTCTTGAACTCTACTCTTAACTCTCTCTTGAATTTGAATTATGAATTCAAGAGTTATGGTTCATGATATAAAGGATCTCGTGACGACAAAATAAACTCATGAATACATTCTCCTCATTCTCATACTCACTTGCTCGAGTCTTGAAACAAGTTATTAGAAATTGTATAAGACTCCTCGAAAAGACTCAAAGGGACTTTCTCAAAATGTTCGGAAGAACTCTCAAAACTTAACTCTTAACCCTACCTTGAATTTGAATTATGAATTCAAGGTTATGATTCATGTGTATGAGTGATTTCTAGCATTTAGAAGTAGTTTAGAGTGATTAGAATCAAAAGGGAGTGAAGGTACACTTTAAAAGAACTCAAACGGAGCAACCGACTGCAAATTGGACGGGGCAGGCGACCCTAGCGCACTAAGTGGTGCGGGGCGCCAGCCCCTAAACTACAGAAGAGGATTTGGGGTGCACTGGATTGCGCGAGGCACCAGGCCCCAACCCAGAAAACCTGATGAACTTCTTTGCTCGTTTTCTCACCCTAACTCACCTAGAATCGAACGGTTTCTTCCCTAATCACTTGGATTTGATTACTCAACATAAGTGCACTCTAATCCACTCAAAACAACCGTCAAATCACTAAATTTCATCTAAGAATTCATCAAAACCCCAACAAAACAAGATTCAGAATGAACTTCAAGAACACTTATCAAGAACTCATCAAGAACTCAACATACTCAAACTTATGGATGAAATTTGTAAAAAAAAACTCATGATTGGCGTGTGGGTGAACGAACCAAACACTATGAAAACTTACATACCTCTTAGGGATCAAAACCATGGAGAAAATCCGCAACAAAACTCAAGAACCTCGACGAACGCCTTGATCCTTTCCTCTTTTCTCTTCTTGAACTCTCAACTAAAACTCTAGGCGTATATTAGGATTATAAAACTGAAACTAATCATATTAGACCCCTAAAACCGTACTAAAAATGAATTAAATCTGATTAGGTAAAGAAAAGACCAAAATACCCTGACTTCAAAAGGGCATATCTCACTCATCCAAACTCGAAACTTAGCAAACTCGATGGATTTGGAAAGATAATTCAAAGACCTTTCGTCGGATTATCTTATGGCCCACCTAACTCATCTTGTACCGAGAGTTATGGTCGTTTGAAGTTGACCCAAAACTTAGAAGAACTTAAGAATGACTTGAATGAACTCTCTTTAGTTCTTTTTGGAACTCAAGGTGCTACATCTAGTGACCTTAACACTTAAGAAATTTTAAATTCCTTGGTAAAATCCTACTCACAACGAAGGATGGTTCGAGTCTTAGCTCAAAATTTTCCGGGGTGTTACACTTTGAATCCCTATAGTACTAAGAGGGATTTAGGCATAATTTATTTGCACTTAATAGAGGTCTGAATCTGAATGGTTCAGACATTAGGCCATTAAGTGCGTTTGTTTTTTCTACTTAAAAATATCTTAATTTGTCGGAAAGGATGTGAATGAATCAAATATGTGACATAGTCTTATTCTCATTGAGACTCTTTTAAAGACACTTTTATTTTCAGAAAAAATTGTCCTCCATATTTTTAGAATCAAGTTTCACTCGTTCTCCAACTTTATTAGTTATTCAAATTATTTTCCTCAAACTTTTAGTTTTGGTTCTTGCTGCTTGTTTATCAAGAACTAATAAATTTTATTGTATTTTTTTTTATTAAAGCGCAAAGCAACTTCATAAATATGTGTTGTTGAAATTGAACAATGATGGCTTTATAAATTTGTTTAAAATCATTTGAATGTATCATGTTCCTTATTTATTTTAGAGAAGAGTACTTGGGCAAACACATTATAAAACATAGAGATATTTCACTTATTTATTTAAGATTAGTTTCTGTTGATTTTTTCTTTCAAAAAAGGATGACTACATATTTTTCTAACAATTATTATTTTTATTATAATTTATATATGTCTTCCATGTAGTTCCACTTTATTTATATCAAACTTAAAATGTGTATTTATAATTCAAATATATTTACATTTATCAAAGAATGACATTTTTTTCTAATTTTATATA
>JAJOOO010013429.1:0-52410 GCA_029582685.1 Solanum piurae | reverse complement strand
AAGAAGGGAAACTTTGATTTCCAAGATAGCCTTTGAGCTAAGTTTTGAGCACTAATCTCAAATCACAGAGGAAATATGTTTTAAAAACATAAGAGCCAGTACATTTTTTTGGGAGTAGTATTGAGCACCGAATTGGGGGAGCGTTCAAAGAACCCACAGCCCCCATAGAACCATGTAGCCATCATGGGTAGAAGAGGTTCATACTTTTTAGATGAATAATTTTCAAATTAGACTAGTGGATCTATTAGGCAGTTCAGGTTCTATACTTTTGGCAGGGTATAGAATGCTCTGGCAGCGTGAGGTAGATCGCTGTATCATCACTATAGCTCTTATGTGATGGTTGTCGGTTAGAGAAACTCCCACATCAGTTATTGTATTTTTATATACATCTCAGATTTATTGTATATTTTTATACACACGGAATTATAGCATGTTTTTAAACAACTTTTCTTTATATTGCACTTGTTTTAAATTGCTCTATATTGAAATGAGTCAGTTAAGTTGAGTTGAGTTGAGCAGGTAAGTTCTTCAATTTCGTTCAGATCCCTTCTATGCCTATGTTGTTTAGCATTCCAACTCGCATACTCGTACATTCAATGTACTGATGTTGTGGGGTTTGTCCCAGCGCCTCGTTGATCCAGTTGAGCAACTCAGAGTCAGTGGTGAGCCTCATTGCATTCCGGAGGACTATTTTATTCGCTTTCTAGTTTAGTTCATTAGGATGTTGTGGGGTTTGTCCCAACATCCATCTCAGTTGTTTTAGAGGCTTCATAGACAGTTAGACAGTTATACAATTAGTAGTTCAGTAGTCTTTACATTATTCATTCAGATGTTGTTTAAAGACTAAGTTGCCATTTTGGCTAAGATGTTATTTCTTTAAGTTATTGCTTAAGCTTATTATGCTGAGTAATTCTTCCGCTGAGTTCAGAAAGACAGGACAAGGGTTCGCTTGGACTAGCAATGGTCTTCGAGTTCCAGCCACGTCCAGGGTGTAGGCTCGGGGCGTGACATTAAGGGGCTGGCGCCCCGCCCCAGGAATGCGCCAGGGTCGCCTGTCCCCACTCATTTTTCGTCGGTTGTCCCGTTTGAGTCCCTTTTAAGTATACCTTCACTCCTTTTGATTCTAATCACTCTAAACTACTTCTAAACACCTAGAAATCACTCATAACATGAATCAGAACCTTGAATTCATAATTCAAATTCAAGGTAGAGTTAAGAGTTAAGTCTTGAGAGTTCTTCCAAACATTTTGAGAAAGTCCATTTGAGTCTTTTTTAGGAGTCTTCTACAACTTCTAATAACTTGTTTCAATACTCGAGCAAGTGAGTATGATAATGAGGAGAATATATTCATGAGTATACTATATCATCATGAGATCCTTCATATTATGAACCATAACTCTTGAATTCATAATTCAAATCCAAGAGAGAGTTAAGAGTAGAGTTCAAAAAAAGCTTTTGAGTTCAATTGTGAATCCTTTGAGATCAACTATCGATTTGAGCTAAGTTTTGAGGAAGTACATATGAGAATGAGAAGAGTCGTACACATGAATTTTATATTGTTATTTAGATCCTCGAGTCGAGTCGAGTCGTTCATGCCCATAAATTCTGTATGAACTTCGTAAACTGAGTATCTTTGAGAGGAGTAGTATCTTCAAGTTTTAAGTGTTGAGTATTAAGTTCCTAATCCTTTTTGAGATTTTATTCCTAATCATGGGACTATTACATAGTACCCACGGAGTCCTTGAGTTGAGTTGTTCATGCCCATAATTCCGTATGAGCCATATAAATCTAACAGTCTGGAAATAAGAAGTATTTTTGAGTCCTTGAGTTGAGTAGTTCATGCCCATAATTCTGCATGAACCCTCTGAGTCAAGAATTATTGAAATGAGTATTACCATTGAATTTTTTAAGTTTTGAGTTGTTGAGTCTCGAGTATTGATTTCTATGTATGGTTATTGAAAACCTCAAATCGAGTCATTCACGTCCATAATTCGGCATGAACTTTATTCTGAGAAGTCTTTTCCAAATTTTTCTAAACTTGTTTTAAGACTTGAGCACTTGAGTTGAGAAAGAGTAGAGTCGAGTTCATTTTCTTTAAAATGATATATGGGAACTAAGTAGTCCCAAGAGTAAATGTTTTCACATTTAAAACAGGAGGAAACTGAGATTTCCAAAAGATTTTTGAGCAGTTTGAGTAACATCTCATTTTAGAAAAAGATTTTGAGTAATAACCTCAAACCACAGAAAGAGTTATGTTTTTAAATATATGAGCTGAGTATATTTTTGAGAATAGTATTGAGCACCGATATGTGGACGAGTTCAGATAACTCAAGTCTCTATAAACTATGTAGCCAACGTGGGTAGAAAGGGTCATACTTTTTAGATGATTCCTTAATGCTTTTAAGCATATCTTAGTGGATCCACTTAGTTGAGAGGTCTTATACCCTGGTAAAGTATAGGACAGTTTTGGAAGCATGGGCGAGACGTTGTATCATCACATAGCTTATAGTGATGGTTTTCAGTTAGAGAAACTCCCACAGAGTTATATTATATTTTATTATATACAAATTGAATTGTTATTGTATTCTTCAATACATTGAGTTTCTATCTACTGTTTTAAAAGCTTTCAATATATTGCATCTTTTATTGTTGTTTTATCTTGAGTTGAGTATCCAGAGTTGAGTATCTTTGTGTTGAGTATCATATCTTTGAGTTGAATATCTTATTATTGAGTTGAGTTTAGTTGAGTGAGTTGAGAAGAGGTAAGTATGTTTCTTTTTTATCAAGTTCAAGCTTATCTTATGCTTTAGAATTCCCCTTACATGCATCAATAGGCGTTTCGTTGATATCATATGCAGTTCGAGTTATTTATGGTGAGCCTCTTTGCTTCCGGAGGATGTCATTATTATTTTTCAGTTTTGTCAGGATGTCATGGGTATTGTCCCGACTTCCATCTTTTTCATTTAGAGGCTTCATAGATAGACAATATAGTTTGGCGAGTCTGTTCATTTATTTTGTTAAATGTTTTAAAGACTTGAGTTGCATATTTCTAGCTAGTTGAATATTCTATTACATTCAGAATTAATCATTTTGTCACGCCCCGAGCCTACACCATGGGAGGGACTGACACTCGAGAACCATTGCTGGCCCCAAGCGAACCCTTGTCCTAGATTACTTACTCAACGGAAGACTTTAAGCATTAAGAAAAGAACTCAAATGCAAGATGACTCAACTGTCTCAAACTAAACTCATAATGTTTTAGAAATAAACATTTAACTTAGCCAAAGTGGCAACTCAAATTTGAACATAAGCCAATAACAAGGTAAAGACAAATGAACTAACTGGCTGTCTATCTATGAAGCCTCTAAAACTGAGATGGATGTCGGGACAAGACACACGACATCCTAATGAACTAAAATACTGAAAGCAATAAAAAGGATCCTTCGGAAGCAAGGAGTCTCACCAACAAACTCTGGAGCTCACTAGAATCAACGATGCGCTGGATGCTGATCCTGGTTATCTGTGTCTGCATCATAAGAAGATGCAGGACAAATGGCATCAGTACATTGAATGTATGAGTATGCGAGAAGAATTCTAAAACAAGATATAAGCTTGAAAGGAACAGAAGAACTTACCTGACTCAACTCAACTCAACTCAACTGATTTCAATATAAAGCAGTGTAAATAAATGCAGTATAAAGAAAACCTTTAAAACATGGTTTTCAACTCAGTGTATTTAGAAATACAATAATAACTTTGTATGTATGCAAAGATACAATATGAACTCTGTTTGTATATGAAAATACAAATTATTGATGTGGGATTTTCTCTAACCGACAACCATCACTTAAGAGCTATCGTGATGATACAACGTTTTGCCTCACGCTGTCAGGGTCATCCTATACCTTACCGCGGGTATAGAACCTGAACTACTAAGTGGATCCACTAGCCTATGCTAAAAAACACTAAGGAATCATCTAAAAAGTATGACCCTTTTCTACCCATGGTGGCTACATGGTTTATGGGGGCTGTGAGTTGTCTGAACTCTCCCCCATATCGGTGCTTAATACCACTCCCAAAATATGATACTAGCTCTTATATTTTTTTAAAAACATACTTCTTTCTGTGATTTGAGATAATTGCTCAAAAACTTAGCTCAAAGGCTCTTCTTGGAAATCAAAGTTTCCTCTCGTGCTTAATTGTGAAAGCATTTATTCTTTAACTGAAAAACTAGCCCAAAGGCTCTTTACTGAAAAACTAGCGCAAAGGCTCTTTACTGAAAAACTAGCGCAAAGGATCTTTACTGAAAAACTAGCGCAAAGGCTCTTTACTGAAAAACTAGCTCAAAGGCTCTTTACTGAAAAACTAGATCAAAGGCTCTTTCGGAAATCAAGGTTTCCTTTCTTCTTTAAATGTGAAAACATTTTAATCTTTGGGAATACATTGTCCCGATCTACTCTTTTGAAGAAATGAACTTCAAACTTTACTCTTTACTCAACTCAAAACTCAAGACTTAAAACAAAGTTAAAAAATTTGTAAAATACTCTTGGAAGACTCTATGAACTTCTCTTGACTTGACTCTTAACTTTTCTTAACTTGACTCTTAACTACTCTTGACTTGACTCTTAACTGATCCTTGAATTGAATTATGGATTCAAGGATTGTGGTTTGTGATAGGAAAGATCTCATGATGTTTAGGAGTTTTTTTAGATAGTTAAACATGAGAAAAGATCAAGAAATCACTGTCTGAAAGCAAGTCCGCGACACGGAGATGCATTTAAATATTTGGTCGTGAAATAAATTTTGAGGCAGAACGGTCTGTGACCGCTCCGCGATGCAAGGAAGATTTTACCAATCCTGAGGAACAAGTCCGCGTCGCGGACCTGGTACCCATATTCTGCCAACTTTTTCCTTCTTCATTTTCTGACCCCAATTCGCCTAAACTCGGTTCATTTTCTCAAATTTTCTTTAGATTCAGATACCCAACAACTGTACCCAAGAACCTAACTCAAAACAATTCTAAAATCGACCTTAAACTCTCAAGAACTCCTCAATCTCATCCCAAATTCAAGAACGAAAGCAATTCAAGAATACAACTCAAGAACATCAAAGTCTCAATATTTTATGATGAAAATCATACTGAAATAAATATGTTTGGCGCGTGGGTGAATGAACCCAATGCTATGTGAACTCACATACCTCGCAGGGATCACCCCTTGACGAAATCCACAATCAAACTTGAACGATCTTGACGAATCTTGCTTCTTCTCCTCTTTTCTCCTCTTCTTTTCTCTTCTCTGAAAACCCTAACTCTTTTTGGAAAAGCGGAAACTGACCAAGTTCAGTTTAGACCCCAATTAAACTCCTAAAAATAAATTAAAATAATTGGGAAAGGAAAAGACTAAAATACCCTTCTAAAATTCGGACTAAACTTTCCTTATTTGAACAGCCCAACTTCCAATGGGCATATCTCACTCATACGAACTTGGAATAGCGCAAACTTGGCTGCGTTGGAAAGATTATTCCAAGATATTTCCTACGATATCTGGAAATACACCTAACTCATCCTGAGCTAGAAGTTATGGTCATTTGAAGTTGACTAAAAATCCAACTTAACATACTTATCAAATTTTCCAGACTTTTATATTCTTTCCAAAAATGACTATTTCCACCTTTTTAACTTCTTTCTAGTTACGGGGTGTTAAAAATTTGAGTTAGAGATTTGTATTTGATTTTATTGATTTTATTCAGTTTTAAGCTTTGTATTGTTGAGTTAGTCTTCCGCTTGTAGTAAGTCAAGATGAGGGTTCTCTTGGGAACCAACAATGGTTCTCGAGTGCAGGCCACGTCCAGGGTGTAGACTCCGGTCGTGATACCTTGGCCTTGGGTTTTACTATACAAGTGGTGATCTCTACATAGCTGACATTAATAATGGGCTCTTGGTTGTTGGACGAAACGGAGGCCCTCCCACACAACTTGTTACGGGCATAGATGGCAACCCTTTCGCCTTTTCAAATAAGGACCAATATGTACATGACTCCATGCCCGTAACAAGTGATTTAATATTGTACGAGTACATGTTAGTTTAAGCATGGTTAAATGTTAATTATACTTTGTGTAAACACATGTCATGCATCTAGTGACTTAATATAAATATCAGGTTCAAATAAGTTTCTATTGTTTACTCAATATGAATTGGTAACCTAGAAAAATAATAAGTGACATGTTAATTTAACTAGATGAACCCAATTATCATTTTATTAGATCAATGCATTGAATTTCCCTTTTATGATTAAAAAAAGGTTACAAAAAATATAACAAGAGTCGCTAAACTACTGAAATACACCTAAGAAAACACAGCATATGATGTATAGGACAAAAATTGATTCACTTTTTGGTTATGATTAGGGTGTACATGACCGGATTGGTTCGGGTTTTTTAAATATCAAATCAAATTATTTGTGTAAATTTTTTAAATTTATAAACCAACCCAAACTAATAAAACTCGGGGGTTTTCAAGCTCGGGTTGGTTTGGGTTTTTCAAATACCAAATTAAATCATCGTGTCAAATTTTTAAATCAAACCAAACTAATAAACCTCGAATATTTTCAGGTTTTTGGATTTTTCCAGTAAAGTATGCATAGAAATATATAATTAACTAGTCCTCCAAATATTTCTTTGTCCAACCAAATTATAACTATCTAAGGTGTTTCCTAACATATGAGATGAGTGATGACACTAAAGTATTCAATAAAAATAATAATGAAATCATCATATAAAATAAATATTGCAAAGTCATAATGAAAATGATCATAATTTAAAAGTACTAAATCATGCTAAAATAAGTCTAATAAGTATTAGTTACATGATTAAACATTAAAGAAAATTTAAAATTAGATTATGTATTTTAAATGTCTAGACCAATGTAAAACTAAAGAATAAATATTCAACATCATTCTTAGTGTTGAATTAATTTATCATATTAGCATAGTATTGATTTGATTTCGAATTGAGCTTTATTAGAGTTACTAATATCTATGGACTATAACCTTTATTGGACCATTCAAAATTCTAAGTCTCAAAAAACTTGAAAAAATATGTTAAAAGATAAAAATTATGAAAACGTATAAGTAATATTTAGAAATTACATCAAAGTAAATACTTTTATGTATAAAATAAATTTTAAAAATTATATATATAATGTCGGGTTGGTTTGGTCTCGGATTGACTTTATTTAGTTAAAACCAAACCAACCTATAGTCGGGTTTTTTTTTCCAATACTGCCGCACCCCTATTTTGAACCGGCCAAAACAGTTCACAACATAATATGGTTGTCACTCTGATTTTTCGAAAAAATTGTTTTGTTTTTGTTATAGAGTCGCCACCTAAATTTTAAGGAAAATCTTAGGAAAACCGTTTTTATATGTAAATGTAAACTTTGTTTTAATTTGCGAAACCAGTGAGATTCTAAGTAAGGGTTTTGGTTACTCGAGGGGAAGGTATTAGGCATCCCTCAAAGCCTATCCAAAGATAGTCCTTAAACTCAATTTAGGAAAAAAAATCAATTAGGAAAACTTTAAAAAAAAAAAAAAAAAAAGTCAATGAGAAGTAAATTAGTTTAAGAAAAGAAGTAAAATACATGGTACGACATATATATGTCTATTAAATAAATTAATAGTAGTATATTTATCATTTAGTAAAATAAATAAGTAAAATAAATAAATGCACCTAAAATGTACGATAATTTTTATATGTTGAAAAATATAGATGTACCATAAACTTATCCTAAAATGTATAGATGTTGAATTTATGAAAATTTGTCTCTTTATTAAGACGTGAAAGGGAATAAAATAAGACAGTAGTCAAGTGTAAAATATGTAATAATATGTGATGTGTAATTTGAATGAAGATACATAAAATGGAGTTTTCTAAAAAATAAAAATAAAATAAATAATAAATTATACTAAATGTTAAAATATTATATAAAGTTTGTGGTCTAAAATTATTTATCATAAAGTAAGGTATATTCATGTATGTTGTTTAAAAAATATATGAACGTTTATTATTTTATTTACATGTAGGGACAGATTGAAAATAGATTAGGTGTAGTAAAATAATATGTATTTTTAAGTGTAGGAATTTATAAATTATAAAAATAAATAAATAAATAAGCAACATTTGTGAAAGGGATAGTAGATAAAAATAATAAGTTATGTGGAGAAAAATATAGAGTTTATACCTTTATATGTATGAGATATATATGTATGTACCTTGTATTTTGAACCTGTTAACATATCTAAAATGTTGAAATAGAATGTTAAGAGATTAAAATATTTTAGCAATATTTGATTTAAAAAATAGAGATAGTAAATATAATTTCTTTATAAAGAGGTTGATCTAAAGATTATAAAATAGGCCTAACTATGAGAACTTTAACCTATAACTTGTGCTTATTTTTTCTAGTAATAGGCCTACCTCCTACTTATTTTGAAAATAATTCCACAAGTTAATTATTTTAGCCTAATATATTTCTAAAGGGGATTATTTTAGCCTTTAAACTAATCTCAAATTCATTTAGAGGTCCTAGGAGTAGGCCTAAATGAATATTATTTTAGCCCTTTTGAAACTTCATTTGGAAATCTTTTAAACTATAAGCCCCCTCTTTTCAACTTAAAAAGTAAAAATGCTAACCCATTTTTAAGAAAATAATGTTTGTATCATTTGTTCTAAAATTGTTTCAACTAAATTCATAAACAAGTAATATTAACTCATATAAATAATCTTCAAAATAAAAGACAAGCAATATATCAAAAACTTGTAAGTAAATGTTAGCCAACATATCAAAATAACATAAATAGGACAACGAAAGAAAGGCTAAGCATTATTGGACTCCTAATTTACCAGACTCCAAGCGTTGCAATGATCCTAGTTGTTGTTGGCCTAATATTTTAGGCCAAAATGAGTTCCAAAGTAGAAACTTCAACCCTCCGATTGTACATGAAACATAAGAAAAGAAATAAGAGGATTAGAGAATGTTGAGTAAGTAATCGAGGAAAAATATCGGTCAACAAAGTATGCGAACTTGAGGTGATACAAACATCGTTAATATTTTTCTGGAATTAAGCAAAGATCTCAACTAATCTAATATGTGTGAGTCATTCACGTTTGGATGGGAAAAAAATTGTACACCATGCGTAATAAAATTGCAGGCAGTTAGCTACCCAAACAAATCCACATTTTTATTTTGTATGACTTACCAAACACATAAAAAAGTACCAATGTATATCATAAAAGCAGTACATCCTAACTAACAAAATGCCAGCAAATATTATTCATCATTTGTCTTATGTAGTATCATTAATTCAAATGTTCTAGCTAATTATCACATGGTAGATGTAGAAGCTACTACTACTAATGCTAGTAGAAGGGGTTCCCTGTAATGGTAATGCCCTTTATCTAAATGCAAGGTCCAAAAAAAATTGTTTATCTCATCTAAGGTTAGTATATAAATCTCTAATTAATCTAATAATCCAGAATCACATGTCTTTAAATCAAAGGGAGTTTATCTGGCAAATTAGTTAGATTGGCATTCGACTTTTTCCAAATTATATTGGCAACTTGAACATACAAGAAAAGAAACAAGTATGATACCACCCCTCTTTTGAACTTCCTGGGAAAACATTAAAAAATATTTCTAATTCCCTTAGTTTTCACTGTTAAACTATACCTCATCTATAACCTCTATTACTGACTGCAAAACAGCAACGAAAAGAAAACAAACACAATACAGTAAAAAAAGAAACTCATCACAGACTTCAACTCATCACATAGCAAACACAATACAAGATTCCGTGACTTGACAAATCACCAGGCGCTCACATATTCGAATATGTATAAAAGAAATAGAAGAAAGATGCGAACTTTAAATATCGATCTCATGTTCAACTAATTGAGTTCGGAGTTAATTTCTAACACTAATAACCCTTTTCGAATTGTTATGATCTGATTTCCAACCAAAAAAATACAAAACAAGACATGTTTCTGTACATATTTTGACCAGAGAATTAAACAAAAATTAAACGATCCATACTACAATAACCGATCCTAGAAATCGAACCAAATGAACGAGATTACTGACCTTGTGTTTGGCAGCAAACAAGAACTTTGACGTCAAGAGATTCCAACTTCAAACTTACTTGAACTCAAAGCCAAACGAAAAGCAGAGAAGTAAAAGAAAATAAGCAGAGTTATTTTGTGATTCTCAATCGATTATTCGATGTTGTTCTATCTTCTCCTATCGGTTGTTGATGATTCTTGGATGATGTTCGAATGAGAACCAAAGCCTCTTTTTATAGCCGATTTGGGGGAGGCTTTCACTCTCAAACCCATTAGATTAAGGGCGTAACAAATCAAAATCTGATGGTTCTTCGCGTCCCCCACTTTTCAGGTGGAGCAATGATGATGGTCGAGATTTCTAGGCCTGCTTTGGATCATAAATAAATCGGAAAAGATGTAAAGTTGAAAGAAAGGGAGGGATGTGATTGATGGACGGCGGATGGGGGAAGAGATGGTCGTTTCCTTGGTAGCGGACGATGGGAAAGGTCGAAAGAGGCATGGGGAAGGAGGAGAAAGAGATCGATGGGAGAGGAGCGTCTGGGCGTGTGGGGAAGGTGAGGATTCTACGGAAAGGAAAAAAGTTGACAGGCGATGGGAGTTGTACTATTTTGGGAAAAAGATGAAAAGGTCTTATTTAATTTCGACCGTCCGATCGTTTGATAGGACGGTTGATAGAAACAAAGAGTTTAAAATAACAATAATTATATATATATATATAAAAATAATAGTAAAATGATGGATTAATTAAGGCCGTTAGATTAGATTGTAGAGCCGAGATTAAATCTAAAGAAACACAATCCATGTACTCGCCTACGTGGCATACACGGATTGGCCGGTTTAAGGGGACTTGGATTGCCAAAATTGCTTAAATTAAATTCATTTAAATTATAACCTCTTCTTTATTAAATAGCCATAATTTATTAAATTAAAAATAATTATTTGGTAAGATTAGCTTATTTTGACAAAATTAGTCACTCTAAAAATAAAATTAATATAAATTAGTGACTCATTAATTAATTAAGCGTTTTTCCTAATTTTCAAAAAATGTCAAAAAATGTTTATTGTAACAATAGAAATTATATTTATTTAGAAAAATCGAGTTAAATTTTAAGAACAATATTTATATGACGTAAAATTAAAAAATGAGAAAGTAAGTAGTAATATATATATATATATATATATATATATATATATAATATTTAATTTTTTATAAGAAATAACATTTATGAAATAATTTATCAAGTAAAATAAATAATTAAAAATCTTTTCGTATTCCTATAAAAATTTCATAACATATATATTTTATTATTATTATTATTATTATTAAAACTTTAGTTAAATAAAATGTGGAGAGCCAAAATTGGGTGTCAACAAATACCAAACCAAATCGTTAGTCAAGTTTTTTTTTTTGGTTTGACTTGATTTAGGGTTTGATCTGATTTTTGGTTCGATTTTGTACACCCTAGTTGTTATAAATTGCCTAATAGCATTTTGTGACACTTGGACAAAATGAATGCCTTTGTTTAAACAAACAGTTTGTCTACTTTCCTAAATTAAAATATAGAAGTTGAATGCTATCCTAAAATTACCGTTGTCACTACACTCAAAATAATGATCTTTAACAACAATTAATTAATGATAATAGTTTAATCGTTGCTAAACAAGTTTTTTGTAAGAGACAATTAACACTCTTTGCAAATGTCCCTATAACCTATACCGATATTAGATCCAATGACAATTAACTAATGACGTTAGAGTTGTTTTTTCTAGTATGTGGGTAACCTGTTAACACATATTAAATTAAATTATACCAATTGTACAAATATATTTTTTTTAACATAAGGCATAAAACTCAAATGTATTAGTATTATTACTATTGTATTTACTAGATCCACTTTAATCTTCATCAACTTTTTGCATTTTTGCAGTAACATATAACTTTGATCCTTGAAAGCAAAGATACATCAGGGAGATTAGTCACATTACTGCTAAGTGGACTAGCAGGGCCAGTTCACATCCCTGTCACAGAATTAATAGCTAACAGAAAAGCTAATTCAGCACCAGCACAAGTATTTACAAACATTGTGAACAATCAAATAATGACTCCGCCAAAATTTGCGTTTGGACAAATGAATAATGTGCTTGGGAATGTTTGCGTTTCGCTTGATCTTACAGCTCAGTATCTTAATTCCATAAGTGAAGTTCAACAACAATTTGGTAGACTCTATATAAGCTCTTAAGAGGAAACCTTTGTTGGTGTTTGAGTTTGAAGTCTTAAGGAAGTCCAAGCACTTTTGCTTTAGAACCTAACTATAAAGGTCTTCAATTCCTTTTATATATATATATATACAAATAAATAAAAGACCAAGTTTATGTTCTATTATATATAATAAGTAATAAATAATAATCTTCAGTTATATATGTATATATATTATAATAGAAGAATGAATAGTTAGTCAATTGTCACGATCCGAAATTCACATGTCGTGATGGCACCTATATTCTCAACCGATAGGTAAGCCAACCTACTAGTTTTACCAGTTTAACTAAATAATTAAGGTGAAAGATAAACAAAAAGTGGAATACCTCAATAACTAAGTCTTTCATAAGTATGAAATGTGGAAAGATAAACTATTACCCAAGAATTGGTGTCATAAGTACAACAACTTCAAAAATACAGTGCAAGTCTGAAACTAAAATAATAAGTCTAAACGTAAGAAATATCTTGTATGAATACTATAAAAATAGAACAAATAATAAGATAGAGGGAGGTGTGGGCTCGGAAAATCCAAGCAGCTCACCACAACTCCAAGATAATCCAAGCTCGAACTTAGAAAACTCCACGAGATACACTTGTATTTGGAATCAAATTTGCACCACAAAATAGTGCAACAAGTGTAGTATGAGTACGAAACCACGTGTACCTAATATATCTCATAGACTGACAACGAAGAAGTAGTGACAGGAGTACATATAATAAAATCATCCTTTTACATAAACAAGTCTACATTATACTTATAGTCAAGTTTCATCAGATATGGATAATCAAATATCACGAAATAAGCACAAAATCAACAAGATTGAAGGATGTAGTGAGATACAATGCAATTTGACACCGTGAAATGATATGCCTCAGATGCAAAGTACTCTATCAACCGTATATACATGATACTTCTTGGAAATACATCGACAGCTCATGACCCATGGGGGACTCGCGAGGTCCATATACTGACACGGACGATCTCTGTGTGTCTGTGCGGATGATCTTAATGCACTATCATAAAACCAAACAATTTCCGCACGAACGATCTCCATGTGCCCAAATTATAATCATATCATCTCATAATCTCCAACAAGGACGATCTCCACGTGCCAAATTTATACTCAATCTCATGTCAATGCATGTGCACAATATGATTTCAATAAAAAGGGGATGATGATGCATCTCAATCAATCAAATATTGGTAGGATATATAATCACCGCAACTATCACAAATATACAAGTTTATTAAGAAACACAACCACACAAAGAAATTAAGACAATAATACATCAGCTAATGCGTATATGCTTTGGCATTCTCGGATTACAATCTGCATTTTGTAGTAATAAACTTTTCGATGATAACACTGGTACTCGTACCAATGGTCGTCACAACATTGGTACGAGACAAGAATACATCATTTTTAATCTTTAATTAGGAAAACATCCTTCAACAAAGTCTGAAAGTCTTAACATACCTTGAATGTTGAATACGTATCACGAATTCTCAAAATTATGCCTTCCCTTTCGTAAAGCTTCAGAATGTTCCCAATCTATCAAATATGCAATATTCGTAAGCAAGTGAGTTCATAGACACCCATTGTCACATCCCGAGCCTACACACTGGGTGACACTGTCACTCGAGAACTATTGCTGGCCCCAAGGGAACGCTTGGCCTGGCTTAACTCTTAGCGGAAGACTTAAATAACAAGAAACAGTCTCAAAAGATAAAATCATGCAATAAACTTAGAATATCTTAAAAGAAACATTCAAATAGCCAAAATGGCAACTCAAGTCTCAACATCAATACTGAAAATGGAAAAGACTTATGAACTACCAATCACTAACTGTCTATGAAGCCTCTAATAACTAAGATGGACGTCGGGACAAGACCCAGGACATCCTAATGAACTAGTTTAATAAAATAATAACAAAGGGGATCCTCCTAAAGCAAGGAGGCTCACCGACAACTTTGAAGCTCAACTGGATCAACGAAGCACTAGATGTTGACCCTGGTTACCTGTATCTACATCATAAAAGATGCAGGCCAAATAGCATCAGTACATTGAATGTACGAGCATGTGAGGGGAATTCTAAAACAAGACATAAGCTTGAAAGAAACTGAAGAAACATACATGGTCTCAACTCAACTCAACTCATTTCAATATAAAGCAGTAATATAAATGCAATATAAAGAAAAGCTTTAAAACATGTAGATAACATCTCAGTGCATTGGAAAATACAACAATAACTCAGTTTGTATATGAAAATACAAATAACTCTGTGTATATAAGAATAGAAAATATCTCTGTGGGAGTTTTGCTAACCGACAACCATCACTATGAGCTATGTGATGATACAATGTTTTTCCTCACGCTGCCAGGGTCGTCCTATACCTTGATCTTGGTGACTAGTGATAGCATACAGATGGTTTGCTCCTCCGCCTTCCCCTGAAGTAGCTCCTCTAGATGCAGCTTTGTCTGGTGGAGCAACTGAAGAAAATTGGACTTTATTGCCCCCATTACCATTTTCTTGTGTTCTTAGGGCACTCTTTCATAAAATTACCGTTCTGACCACACTTGAAGCAACCAATGGAGCCATCACGACACACCCCTGAGTGGCTCCTACCACACTTAGCACATGCTGGAGTCCCATTACCCTCTTGTGCCATACTACCTTGAGAATGCGCAGGTCTAGCTCTGAAATTTTGTGAATTCTGATTGTGGAACTCACCTCTGTTCCTTGGTACATGTGCACTAGAAGATGATGGAGCAGGTCCCTTTTGTTTCTGTTGGAAAGATGATCGGTTGGCATTACCCTTCTGTTGTCCGGACTCATTCCCTGTCTTAGCTCTCTTGTTTCGGAAATCTTCCCTATCTCTCAGCTTCTCTTCCTCAACCTTTTGCACATGGATCATCAGCCTTGCTATGTCAATATCTTCTATCAACATAGCTGTCTTTCCTTCCTTACTTGACAGACGAGACAACCCAGCAACAAACAAACTCATCCTACCTCTCATGTCAACAACCATCTCCAAAGCATAGCGGGAAAGTTGGGTGAACTTCAGACTGTACTCATGAACACTCATAGATTCTTGCTTAAGAGTGAGGAATTATCGTACCTTTGCTTCTCTCAATTCACAGGGAAAGAAACGCCCCAAGAAGGTCTCCTCAAACAGAGCCCAACTCACAAGTGGTTCACCTTCAGCTCTATTCTTTTTCAATTGATCAAACCAGATTATAGCGATACCCTTCATTTGGTATGCAACTAGTTTCACCCTCTCAGCATCAGCAATGTGCATAATCTCAAAAATCTTCTGAAGTTCCTCGACAAAGTTTTTTGAATCCTCAATGACACTTGAACCAGTGAAGCTTGAAGGATTCATCCTTCAGAGCTCACGGATCCTAGAAGTATCAGACACTTCCTGTCATCTCTCTCTCTGTCCAACTTGATTGGTCATAGCTTGACTCGATATCTAGATAGCTTCCCGGAACTCAGCATTAGTGACCTCTCCTTGGGGTCGCACTTCAGGTGCATTAGGTACCCCTTGTTCCTCGACATTTCTCCTAGCAGGACGACCTCTTACTTCTCTTCATGGAGACATGATCTTAAAGACACGCGCAAGCACAAATTAGAAGAAACATTTTAGAGATAAACTCTATCGCACGAAATGAGTATGAAAGAACTGAGATAGTTCCTAAATGTCGCAGCCTCTTAATTATAGATGTGGCGTGCTTTACACCGATAACTAGGACTCTACAGACACGGCTTCATAAACTCCCTAGGACTCTTGAACTCTGGGATCTGATACCAAGTTTGTGATGCCCCGAGCCTACACCCTGGATGGGACTGGCACTCGAGAACCATTGTTGGCCCCAAGCGAACCCTTGGCCTGGCTTAACTCTTAGCGGAAGACTTAAATAATAAGAAACAGTCTCAAAAGATAAACTCATGCAATAAACTTAGAATGTCTTAAAAAAACATTCAACTAGCCAAAATGACAACTCAAGTCTCAACATCAATGCTGAAAACAGAAAAGACTCATGAACTAACAATCACTAACTGTCTATGAAGCCTCTAATAATTGAGATGGATTTCGGGACAAGACCCACGACATCGTAATGAACTAGTCTATCAAAACTATAACAAAGGGGATCCTTCTTAAGCAATGAGGCTCACCAAAAACTCTGAAGCTTGACTGGATCAACGAAGCCCTGGATGATGACCCTAGTTACTTATATTTGCATCATAAAAGATGCAGGACAAATGGCATCAGTACATTGAATATACGAGCATGCAAGGGGAATTCTAAAACAAGACATAAGCTTTAAAGGAAACGAAGGAACATACTTGGTCTCAACTTAACTCAACTTATTTCAATATAAAGCAGTAATATAAATGCAATATAAAGAAAAGCTTTAAAACATGTAGATAACATCTCAGTGTATTGAAAAATACAACAATAACTGAGTTTGTATATGAAAATACAAATAACTCTGTGTATATAAGAATAAAAAATATCTCTGTGGGAGTTTCTCTAACCGACAACCATCACTATGAGCTATGTGATGATACAACGTTTTGCCTCACGCTGCCAGGGTCATCCTATACCTTGCCGGGGGTATAGAACCTAACTACTAAGTGGATCCACTAGTCAATGCTAAAAAGCACTAAGAAATCATCTAAAAAGTATGACCCTTTTCTACCCATGTTGACTACACGGTTTATGGAGACTTTGAATTATCTGAACTCAACTTGTCCCCAAATCGGTGCTCAATACTACTCCAAAAATGTAACTAGCTCATATGTTTACAAACATAACTCTTTCTATGGTTTGAGATAATTACTCAAAAACTAGCCCAAAGGCTCTGTTGGAAATCGGTGTTTCCTCTCTTGTTTAAATGTGAAAACATTAATCTTTGGGAATACTTAGTTCTCATATACTCTTTTGAAGAAAATGAACTTCATTTGTTACTCTTACTCAACTCAAAACTCAAGTCTTAAAACAATTTTAAAGCATTTGCAAAAGACTTCTTGAAAAGACTCTAAGAACTCTCTAGACTTGGCTCTTAACTTTCCTTGAATTTACATTTATGGATTCAGGGTTATGATTCATGTTTATGGATGATCTCATGATGTTTAGACGTGTACCTTAGAGTGTAAAAATCAACTAAAAAACATAGGTATGATTCGAGGGAACTCAAACAGAAACAAGTGGGAAAGAGTAGGGCGACCCTGGCGTACTCAGTAGCGCAGAGCGCCAGGTTCTGAACTACAGAAGGCTGGTTGGGGTGCATTGAGTGGCGAGGTGCCCCAGGGGGCAAACTACAGAACACTAACTCTGGCGCACTGGGTGGCGCGGTGCGCCAGCTCCCTGCCCAGAAATCCCATGAATTTTCTTGTTCTTTTTTCGACCCTAATTCGTCTAGATTCGATTGGTTTCTTCCCCCAAACACTTAGATTCGAATACCCAAACAAAGTGTACAAGAATCTACTAAAAAACAACCGCAAATCTCATGCAATTAACTCAAGAACTCCTTAAAACCTCAACAATCAAGATCCCAATAGAAACTTCAACAAAATCCATCAAGAACTCAATTACTCTACTTTCAAGAATGTAAATACGCTGAATTAAATCATGATTTGCGCGTGGGTGAACGAACCCAACGCTATGTGAAATCACATACCTCGTAGGGATAAACCTTTGGCAAAATCTTAAGAACGTGACGAACTTTGGCTTTTCTCCTCTCTTCTCCTCTTTTATCTTCTCTCAAAGCCCTATCATAAATTTTGAGTGCGTAAACTGAATTAATTCAATCTAGACTCCTAATTAATTACTAAAAATGAAATAACTTAATTGGGTGAGGAAAACACCAAAATACACCTCTTAAATCCGGGTAACTTTCCTTATCTAGACAACCCAACTTCAAACGGGCATATCTCCCTCATACGAGCTAAAAAATTAGCAAACTCGGTGGCGTTGGAAAGAGGATTCCAAGACCTTTCATTTGATATCTTATAGCTCACCTAACTCAACCTGTACTGAAAGTTATGATCGTTTGAAGTTGATCCAAAACTCATACTTAACATAACTTTGCCAAATTTCAGATTTTCATTCTTTCCAAAAATGGTTCTTTCTAATTCTAGCTCTTTCAAATAGCGGGGTGTTACAGCCGTATTACTATAGGTCTAACCTAGATCCAGACTCACCCTTATCTATAATTTGGTGTCAATTAATATGACAAATCTCATATTTGCTAAATTTCAAGTCTAGGATTAATCCTTAATTTCTCCTAAAATTATAAATCTAATAGTGTTCATTTAATACAGTACCCATAACATTTAATGATTGCAAGAATTTCAACACGAACGAAAGAAAATTAAACTAAAAAATTCACACACACGCTGCAACAATAATTTTCATTCTAATTTGACTTCTTTCCTTTTTCCCTTATACTAGTCATTAGGAAAAAAAAATTAATGATTAACCCATTATCAAGAACACCTCATTGGCCCCAACCTTCCGCCATTATTCCTTATCACCTACTTCCATTTAATTTGCCCAATATTATAATAATAATTTCTCCAACCTATATATCTATTCATACCATATTCAACATAGTCATATAGAAAAAATATAGTACGACTGGAAATTTTCTTACTTAAAGTTGTTCTCCTATTTCTCTGGTTAGCAGGTTTGAGTTGCAGATGAGTTGTATTATCTGTAAAAGAATAATAACCCTCTTTAACTTAATTCAATTATTTGTTTAACATATGGACCAAGTAACCTAAAATATTGAATAAATTATTAACTTAGCCCATTAATCACAAATTAAATTAATTATCTAAAATATTTTGTTAAATAATTAACTATAGTTAAATGAATAGTTCAAAACTTTTATTTAAAATTTTATGGGAAGAGTCAAAATAGTCCTAATTCTTAAAATGACCTAACGCGTCTTAATCATCTACCACTTGAACAAACGTTTGTCCTCAAAGCATAAAGAGTAGAACGCACCTGAACGCTCAAAAAATTGAGGATATCTACTCCTCATGTCTGACTCGGTCTCCCAAGTAGCCTACTCCACCGGACGATGCCATTGAACCTTTACTGAAGCAATCTCCTTTGACATCAACTTTCGAATTTGCCTATCCAAAATGGTTACCACTTCCTCCTCAAAAGTCAAATTCTGATCAAGTAACACTGAATCTAATTGAATCACATGAGCACCACCCTTATGATACTTCTTCAACATCGAAATATGAAATACAGGGTGAACACCTGACAAACCAAGTGGCAAAGCCAACTCATACGCCACATCACCAATACGTTCAACAATCTCAAAAGGACCACTATAGCTAGGGCTAAACTTGCCCTTCTTTCCAAATCTCATCACACTCTTCATGGGCAAAACCTTCAATACCCTCTCTCCAACCATAAACTCCAAATCACGAACTTTTCGATCTGCATAACTCTTTTGCCTACTCTGAGCCATGAGAAGTCTATCTTTGATCAACTTGACCTTGTCCAAGGACTCCCTTAAAAATATGTACCCCACGGTCTAACCTCAAATCCATCAAACCAACCAATTGGAGATCGACATCTCCTACCATACAAAGCCTCAAATTGTGTTATCTCAATGCTTGAATGGTAACTATTATTGTAAGAAAACTCCACGAAAGGTAAACACTTATCCCAATGACCACCAAAGTCGATCACACACGCCCACAACATGTCCTCAAGAACCTGAATAGTCCGTTCAAACTGACCATCAGTCTGAGGGTGAAAGGTTGTATTAAGATCCACCTAAGTGCCCAGCTCCTTCTCTATACACTGCCATAAATGAGATGTAAATTGAGTGCAATGATCTGGAATAATAGAAATGGTAACCCCATGCAAACGAACTATCTCTCAAATATAGATCTTCGCTAACTTCTTTGAATTATAGGTAGTCTGAACTAGAACAAAGTGTGCAGACTTAGTCAATTGATCCACGATGACCCATATAACATCAAACTTACCCAAGGTACATGGCAACCCTACCACAAAGTCCATAGAAATATGCTCCCACTTCCAATCAGATATGGGCAACCTCTAAGTCACACATCCAGGATTTTGGTGTTCATACTTCACTTGCTGAAAATTTAAACACTGAGATACAAAATCTACTATGTCCATCTTCATACGACATCACCAATAATGCTGCTTCAAGTCACGATACATCTTAGTAGCCCCCGGATGAATAGAGTATCTCAAACTATGGGCTTGTTGTATGATCAGTCTAGTCAAATCACATGTCCGAGGAACACAAATACGATCTTTTATCCTCAAAACTCACTCACTATCAAGAATTTCATCTTTGGCTTGTCTTATTGACACCTTGTCTCGAATATTACATAAATCACCACCATTAAATTGTTGAGCTTGAATCTTCTCTAGCAAGGATGATCTAGCCTCCACATAAGCTAAAACCTTTCAAGGTTCAGAAATATCAAGCCTCACAAAGCTATTGGCCAAAGATAGGACGTCGCTAGCTAAATGATGCTCTCTAACCTATAATAAGTCTAGACTTCTCATACTTATCGTATTTCGACTCATGACATCTACGATGACATTTTCCTTCTTTAGATGATAAAGAATAGTCATGTCGTAGTGCTTGAGCAACTTCAACCATCTTCGTTGCCTCAAATTGAGATTTATCTGATTGAATATATGCTGGAGACTAGGATGATCGGTGAACACCTCACAATGTACACCATAAAGGTAATGTCTCTCCGAATTTTCAATGCAAACACTACAGCTGCCAACTCCAAGTCATGAGTAGGATAGTTCTTCATGTGAACCTTCAACTACCTCGAAGAATAAGCTATCACCTTCCCCTTCTGCATCAATTTGTAACCAAGATCAATCGAAGAAGCATCACAATATACAATAAAATCCTCTCCCTCCATGGGTAGAGTCAAAATCAGGGCAGTAGTCAATAAGGTCTTGAGTTTCTTAAAACTCACCTCACACACATTAGATAGTTAATGGGGATGCAATATATGAGAAACCTTGTACAAATAATCAATAATAACATGCAAGGCCTAAGAAACTCTTACCAGTAACTGAAGCAGGTCTGACCCAATCTTAAACTGCCTCAATCATCTTAGGATCCACCATAATACCCTCTTTGGACACTACATGTCCCAAGAATGCTACCAAACTAAGCCAAAACTCACACTTTGAAAACTTTGCATAGAGTTTCTTCTCCTTTAGAATACAAAGAACAATCCTTAAATGATGCTCGTGTTCCTCCTTACTATGAGAGTATATCAATTTATCATCTATGAAGACAATAACAAAGAAATCTAAGTACGGTTGGAACACTCAATTCATCAAATCCATAAAAGTTTTTGGGGCATTAGTCAACCCAAAAATATCACCAGAAACTCATAATGGCCATAACAGTCTGGAAAGTTGTCTTAGGGATATCCTCCGCCCTAACCTTTAACTAATGATAACTGGATCTCAAGTCAATCTTGGAGAAAACTGAAGCACCCTGAAGCTGATTAAATAAATAATCAATACGAGGTATCAAGTACTTATTTTTTATGGTAACCTTGTTCAACTGTCGATAATCAATACGCATACTCATGGATCCATCTTTCTTCTTTACAAATAACATTGGAGTCTCCCAAGGAGATACACTCGGTCTAATAAACCCCTTCCTCAAAAAATCCTACAACTGATCCTTCTACACTTTTAATTCGGCCGGTGCCATACGATAAGGAGGAATGGAAATAGGTTGAGTGCCTGGTTCTAATTCAATACAAAATTCAATGTCACGATTGGGTGAAAGACCTGGTAGGTCTATCGGAAAGACCTCTGAAAATTCACTCACCACTGGAATAGACTCATACGAGTCTCAACACATGTATCTCAAATATATGCCAAATAAACCAAACATCCTCTCTCCACCAAACAACGAGCCTTAAGAAATGATATCACCCTTTTTGGAGGGTGACTAAGGGAACCTCTACATTATCCTATAGGAATCCAAGGCATAGCTAATGTAATTGTCTTGGCATGACAATTCAAAATTGGGTGATAAGGAGAGAACCAATCCATCCCGAGAATCACATCAAAATCTACCATATCTAAGACCTTCAAATCTGCATGAGTATCATATCCTATAAACATAACTATACACGGTCGAGACACCCGATCTACCACTACGAAATCACAAACAAGAGTAGATACATGTACTGGTAAATCAAGGGACTACATAATATATCCAAACACTAAGAAAAATATGTGAACACTTAAGAATAAGTTGAGCCTAGATAAACTAATACAATAGCTTATTAATTACAAACCAAAATAATACATGTGGTAACAACATCTGAAGTCTCTGCCTCTGGCCTACCCGGAAAAGCATAACAGTGAGCACGACTGCCCTTAGACTGTGAACCTCCACGACCACCACCTAGACCAGAAGGGAACCACCTCTACCAAAATGTGTGTTACGACCCGATTTCGACAACTAATGGTTTCACAATCTTTTCACAACTTTGGCAATTTATTGATTTTTTGGAAAATAACAATTTGGAAGTTGCCACTTAATTTTTTAGGAAAAATTAAGAAAACCATTTTAAAAGGGGTTTTTGAAAGAGTTTTTTTTAAAAAAAAAAATCAGAGTCGGGTAAGGGTTCAAATAATCCTCCAAGGAAAGGTTTAAGCATCTTAGAGAATCCACTAACACGCGGTTGACCGGCGAATTTAAAAATTTGGCTAATTTTATAAAATGGTTACTTAAAAAATCTTGTTTGAAAATTAGATAAAAAATCTCTTGATACTTCTAAAAATATCTCAAGATTAATCTTTACTTTTATCCATAGTCATGTTTTGAACCATACAATTAATTCAAACTCATAAACATGGATTAAAGGACCTTGTTTAACAACTATGAAAGGATATTAAATATCCTTAAGTCATTCATACAAAGTCTTGTGTTAAATTAAAAGACAACTAATTTATTTTAAGAAACTTAACAATTTTATCCTATTCAAAAATCTGAACTAAATAGCTAGTTCAAACTCATAAACATGGATTCAAAGCTTTTCAATAACTATGAAAGAACATGAAAGGTTCTTAAGTTATTCTAAGAAGCTTAAATTATCTAACTTAAAATGGGTTTGAAGAATAATTGAAAATTTGAAATGCTACCAATTGTAATAAAAAAAAACTTTGATAAAAAATAAACTCTAGGACCTCCATGGGGATTTCATCTAAATGAACAAAATGTAAGCAATCACAATAAAAATAATAAAAAGGAAGTAACATAAACAGTAAATCAAAAATTGAAAATTCCAGCCCACATTCGACCATTTTGGGGGCTGAAATTTTTGTATTGTTGCTTCATCCGTTATGGATTTTAACCCAATTTTTGCTCTTCGTTCTTCAGCCTTTTGAGGCTGCTGCTACTGCTGTTTTTAGGTCTCAACCCAATATATCAGCTTTCCTTTTGTAACTTGGCGGAGGTTTGACTCGAAAAGAAGAGAATGCAAGGGAATGGAAAGTCTGAATGGACTCAAACGGGTGAGTTCATGCAAAGAAAATGAGGAAAAAAGGATTAGTAAACGAACAAATTCATTAATAAACTAAGATATAAAGCTCAAGGATAATCAATTCAACAATTTGTCCTTCACCAAAATTTAAACAACAAACCCATTATTACCAAAGAGCTACTGCCTTAACATGTTGGAATTAATCATAAGGGAAATAAAATTATAAAAAGCCAATGAGAATTAAAAATATTTAATGACCAAGATGCACTTCTCATAGTGAATAAAGAAATCATAATATCGAATCACTTCATCAGGACCATTTAAACAACAATCAGCACTTTGATACCATATGGAAAAAGCAATAAAATAAATTAAAAGTTTGGGAAACTGCCACACATTTGAGCAAAAGATCATAAAAGATAAGGAAGGGGATAATTAAGTATTAGCCATAAAAACTTAAGAAACTTTAGAAAGAGTTAAAGTAACCCTCTAAGAGAAACAAGACTACCAAACACATACAAAGCTATTTAAATACATTTCAACACATAGAAAATGAGAGAAAACTTAATTTGAAACATGAGTTCACACAACATGAGTTGCTGGGAAAGATTAACAAATTCCAACATTTCAAAGAAATGGAAAGTATTTTAGAGAGGCAGTAACCAGACCACAACAATTAATCTAATTTGAACTTGAAAGCATGTCTTTCCCAGAAGACCTAAGATACTAATCCAATCTAAAATGCAATCTTCATGTCAAGCATATGCATCCTATATCTTAAACTAGGAGGGCAAATATATATTTAAAAGAAGCAATTTTAAAATCCAAAGACTCCAACAAGTTTTGACCATTAAGCATTGAATCAATCATATATTTGCAAGCTATCGAATTACTAAAACAGTAATAGGCACATATGCTAGGCTTGATAAGAGTGCAGACAACCAAATAATATATGCCAAAACTTAAAACTCAAAGGGGAATTTTACTACACAAGCTAAAATTTGCTCAAAAGTAATCAAATTAAAGCTAAACAGTAAACAACAAGGACTAAGGCCAAACAGTAAGCAACAAACATATCGGATCAATCAGATTATGGCCTTCAAGATTAAGCTAAACAAAGAACCTAATCGGCTATCCAAAAGCTGGACCTAGATTTTAAAATTGCCATATTGAACAAAGAGGAGCAAAACCTTATACGAGCATGAAACTTACATAAAACTATGGATTCACGACACACCCCCAAACTGAACTCTTAAATAAGAAAACCAAGTCAAGCTATAAGGAAGCACATAATCACGGACTAAGAATTCAAGTTTGGAAGGATAAATAAGGAAAAAAAACTAAGTATTTTTTCACTTCTTAAGCCAAACAGCAGTTATACTCTAAGCAAAGGTACATAAATTTACACTATAAATTTACACTATTAAACTGATTGAATCTCATACCTGATAACCAATACATGATTAAGAACATCTAAACGACTAAACTCAAGAACATACCAAGCATGAACAATTTTGGAACACGGCAGGCCGACAACAGTTGAAACTCAAACACATACAAAAGGGAACTTAAACAAACTATGAACTGAAGAGGATAACTAGCTAAGAGGGTCATACACATATAAAGAGAAAGCTTAGCAAACTTTATGAACACAATCTGATAGGCAGCAAGAAAATGAACCAAATAGAATAAAGAGTTTCGATATTCAAAGGACCATAAGAAGATTAACGATGACCAAAGAAAGAGTAAAACTCTAGATATTCATACTACTAATCAAAGCAAAAAAAAAGAAACCATCAAATTTAAGTTGCTGGGGGTCTAATTAAACTGAAGAATACAAGACAAGGGAAATAATTCCTAAACCAAAGCAACTAACGACCAAACAAAATTCTACACAATAGAAATATAAATAGGCAAAAATAATAAGATGACACGAAGGTTACCTGGTTCTGGGCAGCGAACCAAGATGACGAGCTCGAGAACGACACCACCTTCAACTCGACAGTCAAGACAGGAGAAATTTTTTAACTATGAACTAAGAGCTCCCAAAGCCTTTTCGAGGGTGCTCTTCAGTCTCAAAAAAACCGTCCCTATGAACAGTAAGAAGAAGGCTATTTATAGGGGTTGAGAAATCTATAAATCACAGCCTAGAATCGATGTGGGACTGTGGGTAATTTTGAAAATTCTTTGAGCGGATAAGGCTCCATAGCTGGAAGGTGTACGATTCCAGTACTAATCCAACGGAAAAATTATTTAAAACACTTGATTATTGATTAGGACGATTGAGGTATCAAGATCGCAAGGCCTGTCTCGTTCAAGAATGTTCTTGTGAGGTGTGTGTATGGAAAGGATAAGGGAGAGAGGAGAGGACGACGCGGGTCTGGGTCAGTTTTACTGGAGCTCGGGTTGCTGGGTTTGAATTCGTCTGGTTCACGTTGTTGGAGTTGGAGTTCTCTGTTGATCTGGAAAGGGACGAGTAGAGTATTTGGGTTTAAAGGGGAAATGGGTCGGGTCAGGTGATTTTGGGCCAAAGAATTGAATCTTTTTGGTCCAAATTAGATTTCAATGGAACTAGGTCCTTGAGTCTTAAAAATAATAAGATGATAATAGTTGAAATGAAATAAATTATGTATCTGATTGATTAATAAGATTCTTGATTTTACAAATGTGAAATAATTAACTAATTATCAAAAATAAGACTAATTGCAACACTAATTAAAATTTGGATTAGTTTAAGGAAAAATAAGATAAATATTAAGATAAACATTATTTTTTGAGATGAATTTTTTAAAATATTTATGAAACCCCAAAGTCGTACACAAAACTTATATGTATATAAATATAGAAATATAAAATTGCTTCTAAAAACAAAACAAAACCAAGTCAGGCTTCGACATTCAATCCCAAAATGTTTTCAGGCTTGGTTTTGTTTTGTTTTTAGAAGCAATTATATATTTACACCTCCCCTAGTCAGAGGTTGTGCAGCCTTGAATGTCGAAGCCGGAGAACCCTGATGCGAGACACCACGTTTGACCCTAGGGCAATCTCTCACAAAGTGTCCCATATCACCACACTCAAAATAACCCCTACGAGACGTAGGATGATGAGAGAAACCTGAATGAACAAAATGCCCTCCACAGACTACATGTCTAGAAGATGGACTCTGTGGAGTATGCACCGAACTTAAAGTACTATGCCCAACGTAATCAGCCTCAGATATTGGTATCGCGATATGAATGGGTTTTCTAGAATGAGAGTGATAACCTCTCCTTGAGTAACCTCGACTCCTAGGCAGAGTACTACCAAAATTACCAGAATGATGGGCCCTTTTACCCTCATGTTGCTCAAATCCCTCACGGTGTATCATCTCTAACTCATTGGAAGCCTCTACCACCTTCTGAAACGGAACACCAGAAGCAGCAACCTAAGAAACTCCAGACAAATTGGAATAATCAACCCCTTAACAAACCTTCTCACTTTCTCATCCTCGGTGGGAAGTATCATCGAAGCATGCCTAGCTAAGGAATGAAATTTACACTTATACTCTGTGATTGACATACCATCTTGTTGCATACCCTCCAACTCGGTCCTCTTGCGCTCCCTCTCATTGCGTGGAAAATACTTGGTTAAAAATTCTTGAGTAAACTGAGTCTGTAATAGTGGAGGTGATCCAGCTGGCCTACTAGTAATATAATTCCTCCACCACTTCTTGGCAGGGCCAATCATATGAAACGATGTGTAGTCAACTCCATGAGACTCCACTAATCCAAGATTATGCAACATCTCATGACAGCTAACTATAAATTCATATGCATCCTCAATTAAGTCACAAGTATAAGTAGGAGGATTCATCAATTTGAACCTTCCGAACATCTTTTGTTCATCAAATGTAATGGAAGGATTCTTAGCCAAATGTGATGCAATACCTGGCAATTCCATACTATATAAATGAAGAGCTACACCAATAGTTGTCTGAGTTGTAGATTTTAAGAATCTGGAGAAACCATCAGATCTGGAGTTTGACCTCCAACACGGGTTTGTGAAGCATCAAAGGTGATAGAAAATGCTCCCGTCTGAGACATCCCTTCTAGGAGTTCTAGCATACGAGCAAAGGTATCTTGAAGCACCGGGGTGGCACTGAAATTGGGTGGAGCCTTGTTTGGTCCATTCCCCTCGACATGATCTTTCACATCCCCATTAATAACATCTACATCAAGAGGTACTGCCCTATCATGACCCTGGGTAGGTGTTGGTACTTGGCCATCCACAGGTGCTGCTTATGGCCCCTACCCCGACCTCGACCCTGCCTTCACCTCAGTAGGGATCCCAGAAGCAGGCGCATGAATGAGTCCTCACCATCTGAGAGAGAATGAGACATCAAAGATTATAATTTCAACAATGTCAAGTGTGCACGATAGGGAATGAAAGAATATAATTTTCCTAAATGTCTTATAGCCTCCCGAAGATCAGTATGGACGTCATCATACCGATACGCAAGACTCTACTAGACATTTCTCTTGTACTCGTGAGATCGATAAACAAAGGGCTCTGAAACCAAAATTGTCACGATCCAAAATTGACATATCGTGATGGCACCTATATTCCCAACGGATATGTAAGACAACCCACTAGTTTTACCAGTGTAACTAAATAATTAAGGTGAAAGATAAACTACAATTGGAATACCTCAAGAACTACACCTTTCATATGTATGAAGTGTGAAAAGCTAAAATATTTCCCAAGAATTAGTGTCATAAGTACAAGAGCTTTTAAAATTCGATGCAAGTCTGAAATTGAAATGATAAGTCTAAACGTAAGAAATATCATGTCTGAATACTAAAACAATAGAACAAAATAATAAGATAGAGGGAGGTCTGGGCTGCAAAATAGCTAAGCAGCTTACCATAACTCGAAGATAATCAAAACTCGGACTAAGAATGCTCCACGAGATACACTTGTATTCAGAATTAGATCTGCACCATAAATGAGTGCAACAAGTATAGTATCAGTACGAAACCACGTGGACCCAATATATCTCATAGACCGACAATGAAGAAGTATTTACAAGAGTACATATAAGAAAATCATCATTTTACTTAAACGAGTCTACATTATACTTATAGTCAAGCTTCATCAGATATGGATAGTCAAATATCACGAAATGTCCAACCAATAAGCACAAAATCAACAAGAATGAAGGATGTAATGAGATGCAATGCAGTGCGACACCATGAAATGATATGCCTCATATTCCAAGTACTCTCTCAACCACATAGACATTATTCATGACCCAAAGTATAACATAGGCGTAACATGACATATAGGACCCTAAGAGACCCCACATAAACCACTTAGCATACATTATACAAGATAATAGAATTAACCGAATTGAATAGACAATCTTATAACATAAAGAGTTTGACAAAAAGGATGTCTAAAATAAGTCTCAAAGCCATATGATACATCATAAGGAAAGTAATTGGAACGTAACCCATACATCACATATATAATTCTAAAACGAAAATGATATAAAGCAATAACATAGTCTCGGTCCTTGGAACATGAGGACTCACCAATCTTTGAAAACTCAAAAAGGATAAACTAGCCACGAGTCTGTGGAATAGGAGTGTCGGACCCTACATTAGTGAAACAATGTAGGCAAAGGTATGCATTAGTACATGAAATATACTAAATATGATAGCAATGCATAAGTGTTATGAAATCATGCTAAAAGGGACTTTACATGACATGCAATGACTAAGATAAATCATAAACTAACATATTAGAAAACATAAGTCACAATCATGGTCTATGCAAGCTTAACATCTTTAAAACACATTTGAGATACCATTGGAAAGTAACCTTAGTTCATTATTGTGGGGAGGTTGGCATTAACCGACATAGACCACGTGAGCTATAACATAGAATCGGGTGTCTATCCCACACAAAAAAGAGATGTCCTTACTTGTTAAGGTAATAAACTTGAGCTAAAGTGGATCCACTAGCTAATGTCTATCTAAGACAAACCTATGGTGGCACATAGTTATGGGATATGGGTAATCGCCACTAGTCCACTCAGGTGCTAAGCATAAATTCCACTGAGTAGTCATTAATCGTATTCATCTTATTATCCATGGAAAGGAATAATAAAGTTGTCAGTCCAAGCTAGAGTTCATTTAGAATAGCTCCTAAATATGGATTCAAATTTAGTTGAGAAAACCTTTCAACCCTATGAATCCTTCATGTGAGAATAACCTTTCACAAGAACAACATTGATGCTTTACTCTCATAGAAGCTTCAATCATTTATATATATGGAGCCTGAATCATTCATATCAATTCCATAGAAGGAACATGCATATCTTTATAAATTCGTAAATCATAGTTCATAAACTTAATCATATGCTCATAGTGTAAAATTCATGGGGCGTGCATGGTTCTTATGAATTTAACTCAAAAACTTATAATTACTTCAATTCATGCATAAATAGACAGAAAACAATAAATTTGATCAACATTGAAAAGAACCCATGAACATTGAATAAAACCCAAACTTTGATTGGGTAATCTAGCTTTGTAACCTTGGAGAATTTAATAACCCTATGGAAGAAATAACACCATGGGTGAATACTAACATATCTTGATGTTAAAATTCCAAGAAATATAGTGAATTGGAAACTTAAATGGAGCCCTAGTTCTCCTTCTTCTTCCTTAGACTTGAGAGAATTTGAGGGGATGAATTTGGTTAAGTTTTGAGAATTTAGGAGAATGAGTTAAAATGGGTAAATTTGGGGCTTAAACGTTTATATAAGGCCTAAGGTAGAAGGTAAAATGACGTAGCATTGAATTAAAATAATTAGGAAAAGACTCAAATTCCCCTTTAAAATACTGTCGGGCCTATCTACAGTTGGGCCTACGGTATGTAGGTCCTTCTACGAACTGTACTGGTCGACCGTAGATAGGTTACTGGGACTTCAAATTTTAATCAATTTTTATGGAACCTATGTACGGCCCGTAAGTTTTCCTATGGACCGTACATACCATCCATAGAACCAACCTTGGCCCTCAAAATTTCATTAAGTCTTGAACTCACCTATGATACCTATCGATGACTCGTACAAAGGTTGACGGATCGTCCTGATGAACCGTAAAAAGGGTACTGGAACTTGATGTCAATATTTATTATCCCCAGTTTCCATCTACCTCCCGTAGAAGCTTATACGGTCTGTAAATAAGACACATAGACACAGACGCTGACTTAAAAGCTGCATTTTTTCCTCTTTTCAAAATCCAAACTATTACAATATCTCCCCTTGGAAAAATTCATCCTCGAATGGAACTCAAGCTATCATAAGAATGGTAGAAAGAAGATCTAACAACCCAACATGAATGCAATCACATAAATGCACATATTTGAGAAGGAAAAATTGACTCCAAACTAAAGCATATTCAAAACATCATTTCATAAGGCCAATATGCAACTCATGCTCAAATGGACTTAAACATGGAGAAATCAATCAAGTTAACTCATTTTCTCAAAATCAAGTTTTCATGAGCATGCATGTATTAAGAAACATGGGAATAACTAAGACATATGAAATCAAAAGACTGAACCATGAGGAACTATATACCTCAAGCTAGAGTAGGGACGAAGGAAATAGATGGGGCTAATGGGACATTATATCGGCCCCGGGCTCCCAAGTAGCACCTTCAACTAACTGATTCCTTCAAATAACTTTCACGAAAGCAACTTCCTTGTTTCTCAACTTCCAGACTTGCCGGTCTAAGATCTCAACCGGAACTTCTTTATAAGAAAGATTCTCCTGTATACCAAGGCTCTCCAATGGTATTATAGACGTCGGATCACAAATGACATTGAAAATCGGATGCAACGATGCTAAGTCATTAGGCAAATCAAGTTCATAAGCAACCTTACCAATACGTCTCAAAATATGATATGGGCCTACATAACAGGGACTAAGCTTCTCTTTCTTCCCAAATATCATTAAACACTTCATGGGTGAACTTATCAAATAGACCCAATTATCTACATCAAATTCAAGATCTCTTCTTCTAACATCGACATACAACTTTTTTCAACTTTGAGTCATTCTCAACCTTTCCCTAATAAGACAAACTTTCTCCATAGCCTCATGTACCAACTCGGGACCTACCAAAGCTACCTCACCAACTTCAAACCAACCTATAGGGGATCTATACCTCCTACCATAAAGAGCCTCAAATGGAGCCACACAAATGCTTGAATGATAGCTATTATTATATGCAAACTCAATCAAAGGCAAACGATCATCCCAATTACCCTTGAAGTCAATCACACAACACGTCAACATATCTTCCAAAGTTTGGATAGTATGCTCGGCTTGCCTATTAGTTTGAGGATGAAGGTCGTACTAAGCTTAGTACGAGTACCAAGCCCTTTTTGGAAAGAATTCCAAAACAAAGAAGTGAATTGTGTACCATGATCAGAGATAATGGATAGGGGCAATCCATGCAACCTAACCATATCATTCAAATACATCTTAGCATAGTCCTCCGCCGAATAAGAAACCTTGACAGGGATGAAATGAGCCGATTTCATCATACGGTCTACTATAACCTAAGTCCAGTCATGTTGCCACAGGGTGCACGGTAAACCAACAATGAAGTTCATATTCAAATCTTCCCACTTCCAAGTAGGACTACTAATGTCTTGGGACAAACCTCCTTGCTTTGTATGCTCAACTTTCACGTGTTGACAATTAGGATACTTAGCCACAAATTTTGCAATATACTTCGTCATCACATTTCATCAATAGACCTCCTACAAATCACAGTACATCTTTGTGTCTCCCAAATGAATGGAATATCAAGAATTGTGGTCTTCTAATAAAATTCGCTCTTTCAAGTCATCAACATTGGGAACACACAAGAAACTTTGATATCGAAGCACACCATCTCCCCCTTGGGAGAAAGCGTCAACAAACTTTTTAAGCATCGATTCCTTTAACTCAATCAAGATCGGGTCAAGACCTTTCTTTGCTTTCACTTCTACCACAAAAGATGATTCTGAACCATTATGAACCATAATACCGCCGTTGGTAGAGTCAAATAACCGAACACCCAATCGGGACAATCTATGAACATCATGAACCAACTCCTTCATATTTTCCTCAACATGAACAATACTACCCATTGATAGCGGATTAAGATCATTCGACACTATATTCTCTTTGCTGGGGTGATAGAGGATACTCATGTCGTATTCTTTAGTAACTCAAGCCACCTCCTTTGGTGAAGATTTCTATCATTTTACTTGAACACATATTGCAATCTTTTGTGATCGGTGAAGACATCTACATGAACACCATATAAGTAATGCTTCCAAAGCTTTAAGACAAACACAATCGCTGCTAGTTCCAAATCATGGGTAGGATAGTTCTTTTTGTGAATCTTAAGTTTTTGTGAAGAATAGATAATAACCATCCCATTTTGCATAAGGACACACCCTAGTCCAATCCTTGAAGCATCACAATAGACAAGAAACCCATCTGATCCTTTTGGTAAAGACAACACCGGAGAAGAGGTAAGTCTATCTTTCAATTCCTGGAAACTCTTCTCACAAGCTTCCAACCATGAGAATCTGACTTTCTTTTGGGTTAATGTCGTCAATGGAGAGGCCATTGAAGAAAGCCCTTCAACAAACCTTTTATAGTAACCAGCCAAACCCAAAAAACTTCTAACATTCAAAGGGGATATAGGTCTAGGCCAACTCTTAACCACATTCGTCTTCTTAGGATCTACCTCAATACTCTTGCATGAGACAATATGACCAAGAAATTCCATGAATCTTAACCAACTTGCATTTAATAAATTTTGCAAAGAATTGTTAGTCCTTGAGGACTTGCAACACAATCTTCAAATGATCGGTATGCTAATCTTTACTCCTTGCATAAATCAAGATATCATCAATAAACTTGATCACAAATATATCAATGTATTGTCTGAACACCCTATTCATCAAATCCATAAATGCGGCCGAAGCATCAGTCAACCCGAATGACATTACCAAAAACTCATAGTGAACATACTGAGTCTGAAATGTCGTCTTTGAAATGTCATCCTCCTTCACCCTCAATTTTTGATAACCCTAATGATGGTCAATCTTAGAGAAGTAACTTTCTCCTTCAAGTTTGTCGAATAAATCATCAATCCTCGGAAAAAGGTACTTTTTCTTTATAGTGACTTTATTCAACTGATGGTAATCAATGCACATACGAAGGGAACCATCCTTCTTATGAACAAACAATATTGGAGCACCCCATGAAGAGATACTCGGTCGGGTGAAACCCTTATTCAACAAATCATTCGATTGCTCTTTTGATTCCTTAAGTTTTGCCAGAGTTATTCGATAGGAAGGAATAGAGATATAGGTTGCGTATCTGGGGAGAAGGTCAATACCAAAGCCTATCTCCCTTTCAGAAGGAACAGCGGGTAAATCATAAGGAAATACTTCTGAAAACTCATTGACAAAGGGGGCAGACTCAAGAGTAGGGATTTCAGAATTCGTATCCCTAGCCCGAATAAGATGATATATGCAACCCTTAGAAATTATTTTTCTAGATTTAAGGCAAGAAACAAATTGACCCTTAAGCATAAAATTTCTCCCTTTCCACACCAGGAAGGGCTCTTAGGAAATTGAAACTTGACCACTCGGGTTCTACAGTCAATAGAAGCATAAAAAGAATGGAGTCAATCCATACCAAGAGTAACATCAAAATCTAACATATGAAGCTCTACAAGATAAACATAAGTCACTATATGGGACAAGGAGATGGGACAATTTCTATAGACTCTCTTAGCCATAATAGATTCACTTATAGGAGAAGAGACAAAAAAAGGTTCTAACAACACATCCGGAAGAATATCAATCCTCATAGCACTTATGGTGTCACAAAAGACAAGGTAGCACTGGGATCAAACAAAGAATGAAAATTAAGAGGAAAGACTTTCAACATACCAGTAACAACATCGGGAGAACCCTCTTGCTCATGACAATTTTGAAGTGCATAAAATTTGATTTGCTTCTGACTCCTACTAGAACGTGATGAAGGGTAAGGTTGAGCCTATCGACGATTATCTCCTTCATTATTAGAAAAACTGAGGGACAATCCCTTATCTTATGATCCATCTTGACACAACCAAAACATGAATTGGAACCGACTAGACATTTAAACTCATGCTTTCTTCCACATCTAGCACAAGTAGACAATGAAGATCCATCACCATTTCCTCCTTGAGGATTAGGGTTAGACACCCTATCTTTGTTGAATTTTGGAGCCATAGCATTGGAGGAACCTTGACCAGAAAACCTTTGTCAGAACTTAGGACGAC
Organism: Solanum piurae; assembly: GCA_029582685.1. Taxonomy (NCBI): domain Eukaryota; kingdom Viridiplantae; phylum Streptophyta; class Magnoliopsida; order Solanales; family Solanaceae; genus Solanum; species Solanum piurae. The sequence goes on along the minus strand of JAJOOO010013429.1, from coordinate 17,094 downwards.
CATGTCCATTGGACCTCAAATTTGAAAAGTCACCATCAGTGGTCCTTACCTTGTTTGACTCCCTAGATCTTTCCTTAAGTTTCTCCTCTTCTATTTGTTGAGGATGAACCATTAGACGATAAATGTCTATTTCATTGATGAGCATGGCGGTACGACATTCTTTAACCACCATCTCGAACACTCCTGAAACAAACTTACTCATTATTGCCCTAGAATCGGCAATCATAGTAGGAGCATATCTAGACAATTGTATGAACATCAAGGCATACTCCTTCACACTCATATTTCCTTGACGAAGATTGATGAATTCAAGTACATTTTCCTCTCTCATCTCAAGGAGAAAGAACCTATCAAGGAAAGCAAACTTAAAATTTTACCAACCAAGAGAACCCGCATCAACCGCCCTCTCTTCTTTCCATTGGTTGAACCAAACTTGAGAAACACTCTTAAGTTGATAAGCGGCCAATTCTGCATATTCCACCAACGTCACTCCCATGATCATCAACACCTTATACATCTCATCGATGACCTCTTGACGATCTTCCACGACTTGGGAACCATGATACTCCAGAGGATTCATCCTAGTGAAGTCCCTTACTCTAGTTACCTTCGTACCCATATTAAGTTCACGGGGACCACAATCTCCCTATTGGCTTAAACATTCATGACTTGAGCCAACACTTGAAAAACAGCCCTAAACTTTACATTAGTCACTTATTCGGCCAAAGGGTCGGTCGTAACATGATAAGCTTCTGTAGGAGCTTGAAGAGCCTCTTGTTCCACATTCTAATTCATATTCCTCCTAATGTATGCTCTTCGAGGAGTCATAACCTAAAAGGCATTGGATAAAGATTCGTAGAGAGGCATATAGAGATACACTCAATCGCATGACTTTAGAGTAATGAAATAAATGTAGTTTCCTAAACATCTTATAGCTTCTCATTCATAAATTTGGCGCGCTTCACACTTATGAAAAAGAATCTACTGGACGTGGCTTACAGACTTCCTAGGATCTTTCTAAACCTTTTGCTCTGATACTAAGTTTATCACGACCCAAAGTATACCCTAGGCGTAACATGCCGTATAGGACGGTGAGAGACCCTACCCAAACCACTTAGCATACATTATACAAGATAATAAAATTTACATAATTCAAAAGACAATCTTATATCATAAAGAGTTTGACAAAAGCGGAAGTCTAACATAAGTCTCAAAGCCATCTAATACATCATAAGGAAAGTGACTGGGACGTAACCCATACATCACATTTACAAGTCTCAAATGAAAATGAAATAAAGTAATAAAAGAGTCTCACTCCTCGGAACGTGAGACTCACCAATCTTCAAAAGCTAAAAAAAGAGCAACTAGCCACGAGTGTGCGAAATAGGAGTGTCGGACCCTACATTAGTAAAACAATATTGGCACAAGAATGCATTAGTACATGGAATGTACCAAGTATGATAGCAATGCATAATAGTTATGAAATCATGCTAAAAGGGACTTTAAATGACATGCAATGACCAAACTAAATAATAAAATAACATATTAGAAAACATAAGTCATAATCATTGTCTATGCAAGCTCAACATAGTTAAACCACATTTTAGATATCATTGAAAAGTAACCTTAGTTCGTTATTGTGGAAAGTTTGTCATTAACCGACGTAGACCATATGAGTTATAACATGGAATTTGGTATCTATCCCACACTGAAAAGTGATTTCCTTACTTGCCAAGGTAAGAACCATAAACTTGAGCTAAAGTGGATCCACTAGCTAATGTCTATCTAAGACAAACCTATGGTTGCACATAGTTATGGGACATGTGTAATCGCCACTATTCCACTCGGTGCTAAGCATGAATCCCATGAAATAGTCATTAATCGTATTCATCTTATTATCCATGGAAAGGCACAATCAAGTAGACAATCCAAGGTAGAGTTCATTTAGAATATCTCGTAAACCTTGATTCAAATTTAGTTGAGAAAATCTTTCAACCCTATGAATACTTCATTTGAAAATAACCTTTCACAACAACAACATTGATGCTTTACTCTTAAAGCAACCTTGATCAGTCATATCAGTTCCATAGGAGGAACATGCATATATTCATAAGTTCATAATTCATAGTTCATAAACTTAATCATATCGTCATGTATAAAATTCATAGGGCATGCTTGGGTTTATATGAATTTAATACAAAAACATGTAATTACTTTAATTCATGCATAAATAGATAGAAAACAATCAAATTGATCAAGAGGTAAAAGAACACATGAACATTGAATAAAATTCTAACTTTGATTGGGTAATCTAGTTTTGTAAACTTGGAGAATTTATGAACCCTAAAGAGGAAAGGACTCCATATCTTAATACTAACATACATTGATGTTAAAAGACCAAGAAAGATGGTGAATTGGAGACTTGAATGGAACCCTAGCTCTCCTTCTTAATCCTAAGACTTGAGAGAATTTGAGGGGGATGAATTTGGTCAAGTTTTGGAAATTTAGGGGAATGAGTTCAAATGGATAATTGGGGGCGTAAAATGTTTATATAGGGCCTGGGGTAGAAGGTAAAACGACGTAGTATTAGGTTAAAATAATTAGGAAAAGACCTAAAATCCCCTTTAATACGGACCATACTGGTCACCCGTAGATAGGTTACTGGGACTTCAAATTTTAATCAATTTTGATGTAACCCTATGTACGGCTCAAAGGGCTTCCTACGGACCATACTACCTGTCGTAGAACAAACCTTGACCCTTAAAATTTACTAAGTCTGAGACTCACCTACGAGACCTATCTATCACTTTTACAAAGGTTGACGGACCGTCCCGGTGAAACATAAAAAGGATATTGGAACTTGATTTCAAAAAAATTATTTTCCCCAGTTCTTACGGTTGCCATCTACGGCCCGTAGATGGGACCCGTAGGCACAGACACCAGCCCAAAAATTGTATTTTCCTTCTTTTCAAAATTCGAGGTGTTACAACATGATACTTCTCATAAATACATCGATAGTTCATAACCCATGGGGGACTCACGAGGTCCATATACCAACACGAACGATCTCCACGTATTTGGATGGATGATTTCAACACACTATTATAAAATCAAACAATCTCCACACAGATGATCTCTACGTGCCCAAATTATAATCATAACATCTCACAATCCTAGCACAGATGATTTCCACGTGCCCAACTTGTACTCAATCTCATGTCAATGCATGTGCGCAATATGATTTCAATAACAAAGGGATGATGATGCATCTCAATCAAATATCAGTATGACATATAATCACCTCAACTATCACAATATACAGGTTCAATAAAGAAACACAATCACACATAGAAATCAGGTCAATAAAACATCAGCTAATGCTCATATACTTTTCCATTCTCGGATTACAATCCACATTCTATAGTAACAAATTTTCCCTTTATAACACCAATGCTCGTACCAATCCAATCACACTATTGGTACGAGATCCCCATCATTCGCCCTTACCCATTGTCCATTCCATTTTTAATCTTTAATTAGGAAAATATTCTTCAGCAAAGCCTGAAAGTCTTAACATTTCTTGAATGTCGACCACGTGTCACGAATCCTCAAGATTATGCCTTTCCCTTTCGTAAGGATTTAGAATGTTCCCAATCTATCAAATATGCAATATTTGTAAGCAAGTGAGTCCATAGACACCCGTATTACTATAGGTCTAACCTAGATCCAAACTCACCCTAATCTACAATCAAGCTCCCAATTTTGGTGTAAATTAATATGCCAAGTCTCATATTTGCTAAATTTCAAGCCTAGGATTAATCCATAATTTCTTCTAAAATCATAAATCTAATGATTTTCATATAATACAATACCCCTAATATTTAATGATTGCAAGCATTTCAATAGGAACGAAATAAAAATTAAACTACATAAAATCTCACACACACGCTGCAGCAACAATTTGCATTCCAATTTGACTTCTTTCCTCTTTCCCTAATACTAATCATTAAAAAAAATAGTACTCCCTCCATTCCATATTAATTGATTTTTTGAGGCATTTTCTATTTTTCAAATTAACTTAATTGTTCAATCTTCAAGACTATTTTAAAAATATTCTTCCAATTTTACCCTTTATATGGATTTTCAATGTGATGACTTCAATAAAATTTAATTAATGTTTAGTTATATTAATTATAAATTTGACAATAATTAATAAGAGTAAAAATAGAAAACTATGTTCAATTTATATCTTAATCTACTTTTCTTAAAGGGTGTGAAACACCTCAAAAATTCAATTAATATGGAATGGAGGGAGTAATGATTAACCCATCATCAAGAACACATCATTGGCCCCAACCTTCCGTCATTATTCCTCATCACCTAATGCCCTTTAATTTACCCAATATTATAATAATAATTTCTTCAGCCTATATATCTATTGATACCATGTCCAACATAGGCATATTGAAGCAATATAGTATGGTTGAAGATTCAAAATAGTCCTAATTCTCAAAATGACCTAACGGATCGTTATATCAATTGACTGATTTGTCCTTGTGCTATAAATTTTTTTCTTTCTATTTATATTTAGTAATTTCTTTATTTTAATTTATTTATCATAAATATTTTCATTTTTAATATTTTATATATTTTAAAATTAATAAAAAGAGATACTATAAATCATACTCCCTTCGTTTCAAAAAAAAAATTCTAGTTTGACTTGGCACGAAGTTAAAGAAAATAAATAAAAAATTAATTTTGTGGTTCTAAATTAAATTTATATCAAATATACCAAAATATCATTTAATCTTGTTGCCTTAAACATGTTAAGTGGAAAGTTGAAATTAAAATTGGGAAAAAAAGAAAGCGGACATTTTTTTCAAAGAGGAGAGAATGTCATGTTCTTTTAAATGGGAGAGTAATAATTTAATGACTCTCAAAAAATTTCATGTGCCATATAAATTGAGACAAATAATATAGGGTTTTTGGGCATAAAGCATAAATATACAAATTAAGTATCTTAATAACCACTAAATAACAAAATTTTAATTTTCACCAACATAGCAATAGTTATTTTTCAAATATACAAAATAATAATAAGATAAAAAATGAAACGAGAATGGTGAAATAAAGACCCACGATTTTCTCCCCTTAATTGATTATTTAATGACCTAATTCTGTCGTTACGGATAAGCCAATGGGGAAAAAAATTGAGTTAGAAAACTTTTGGTAGTAACTTGAAATTTTCTAGCCTAGTCCAGATTTGGACGAAGTCAGAGTCAGGAGAGTCTAGGGAAATCTGGTAATGAATGAGAAGTGTAATAATGAAATTGATTGCATGAGTAGATAGCTAAGACGTTAAGGAAATCGTACGAATTTATGGAATTGAATTCGGGTGAGTAGAACTCCCGAAACTAATCTTAGCGTGAACAGGTATCTTCTGAATGTCATTGGATGAAGGTGTGTTGTGAAATGGGGGTTTGAAATTTTTAAATTTGCTCACTATTTCTGTGCAAGCCGCTAAGGCAGGATTTTCCCGCCAGGGCGGGGACGCTGTAGCGGGGTGAGGACCTCTGTGGCGGAACAGTCGCGACTTAAGTCAGAAATAAACCCCAAAACGTCTTTATTCTACAATTTTTGTTCTTAAGAGTAAAGAGACGAACTTCAGGCGGTTCTTGAGAGTTTTACACCATTCTTGAGGCTAAAGGTAAGGTTTTTACTTCCCGAATCCATGTTTCAATCCATAGAATGTATATTCATGGGTTATTATTGTTGGGGAATGGTTTTGATCCGAAACTAATGGTGGAAAAAGCCCTAAAATGGGTATTAGGATCTTAGGTTTGGTCTAGGGTTATTGGGTTTGTTATAATCCGGATAATTAGACCTTTAATTATTGATTCTTGCGTATATTAATTGTTTGTAGACCGAGAACAAGCGGAAAGAATACAGAAAGGGAAGATTCAAGTGCCTTAGGGGATTCAAGATTGGATTTGAGATAGGTGATGGTTGTGATTTCATGTTGGTGTGATATATGTTTGTAATTGCTTCATTATAATGCATGTATGTATGAGAATGTTGTATTATTGATCACCCTAATTGTAAATGAGGATAATTAAATAATTGTATGCCATGAATTACCTCTTGTTGTATGATTGTGAGAATATACATTGTGATTGTGGTTTATTGAAAGGAGCGGGTGTCACGATCTAACACACTAACTGGGATCGGTTGCCACGTTCCGGCATAAACATTGGAACGGGTATCACGATACGACACACTAATTTGGATCGGTTGCCATATACCGGCATATACATTGGAACGGGTGTCACGATCCGGCATATTAACAGTTTGGGTATGGGTTCCATGAGAGGACCATTGAATTGGGTTCCATGAGAGGACCATTGAATTGGGTTCCATGAGAGGACCATTGAATTGGGTTCCGTGAGAGGACCATTGAATTGTGTTGTGTATCGACTTGTGATGATTACGTTCATATCTAATGGTGATTGATGTTGAAAAACTGTTTGGTGCTCTAAAAATGATAACCAATGTGTATTATTGAGAACGTGGAATGCTACTTTGATACTAAAAAGATGACTAATACTGTATATGTTCGATATATGCATGTTTTATAATATTGTGTTACTTGCATGTGTTTCACTTATTAGGATAGCCGTGTGTTCCTAGCAATACATTGTGGTTGTGTATTGATACTGCACTTGATTGTTCTTTGTTGAGTACAGGGCATCTTCAGGCGGCTATTGATAGACCTCAGCTAGGTGACTATTGAACGTGATCGGATTCAAGGGTGAGCCAGCTCTTTCAGGCTACCATGAATCTTTCTTGTTTAATTCCACCCTTTTCGGACTTAGACTATTTGTTTAAGGTGTTTTGTTTAGCTTTGGGGTTGTACCCCTTGTTCTTAAACTTGTCGTTAGTAGAGTTTTGGTACAATGACTTTCAGGTTCTAGGGGTTAAGACTTCCGCATTAGTTTGGTTAAGTCATTTGTTTAAACCTTTGGAGTTTATGGGAACTCCGTATTTTTATTGTCATTTAAACCTGCTTCCGTATCTTTAATTGCATAGTTTTTGGTTTGGGTTGTAGTAATGGTTCTCCCACCGGAGGGTTAGTGTGGGTGCCAATCACGATGGTCTGGGTCGTGACATAGTTGGTATCAAAGCCCTAGGTTCGTTGATCTCATTGTACCAAAATGAGTCTAGTAGCAAAATGGTACGAAGACGTCCGTGTTTTTCTTCGAGAGGATATAGGACTTTAGGAAACAAAATTCACTTCCTTCTACTCCTTCGTGCTATGACTTGAATCCAATTGGTATCTGGGTGATACAAATTGGTATATTTCCTCCTTCACTCTATGGTCCGAACTAGAGCAAAAAAAGTGGTAACACATCACTAGCAAGAGAGGATGTGTATAGACATCCGACATTTGAATAGGGTCACCATTCGAAACAAGTATCCACTACCTCGGATAAATGATCTTTTGACCAGTTGCAAGGTGCATTGGTTTACATTTTTGCTCTTGTACTGGGAGACCGGTAATGGTTATCTATGGAACAAACTAATTTAGAAATCGGGCTTGTCTGTGAGTTGTAACTTCAAAAACTGTGAATGTGTGTTCCTTGTATTCTGAATTAACTGTGAATGTGGAAGTTGTATTTGCTTGGATGTGATGATATCATCATGTGCACAATAAGTGTGGGTCTGAATTTTGATGTGTGCAATATGCTAGCTGAATTGATTGAAACTATACAAGTTGTAACTGCTGAGTATTGTGAAATTTGTTGTGAAAAGAAGGTCACGACTAAGTTTGATGCAAGGGTCTAGATAATGTACGAGATGATTCGTATGAAAAATCTGGATGTATCTTGCGCTTGAGTAATAACCGCGTGAGTGTCTCGGTGTATCCTAGGGATGTGTGGGTTATGGTGTTGAATTAATGAGAATGAGTTGGATTGTGTATCGTTGGATTGACTCGGGGTAGACAATGATTATCCTAGTTCAGAGGATTATCCTAAATTGCTCAGTAGAGTTGAAAACCATTGGGAGATTTAGAAAAGAAAAAAACCCTAGAAAAATTTATTACCTGGGTATTGTTTCCATCTGAGCTGTTGGGGCGGGATTTTTCCTTCAGCGCGAGGCCGCCAGAGCGGGACAGGGCGAGACAGAACCTTAGCCCTGTCTCTTCTATTTTTCCCAAGTCTCCTTATAGAACCTGAATCGAATCTGAACTAACCCTTGCAATCCAATCAATGTTCAGTAATCGAGGATAGACTATAAAATCTTGTAATAAATCGAATGCTGTCAAAAACAGCATAAAAACTAGCATCCATGTGCTTACAAAAATAAAAGGGGTGTGCGAAATTTTTTAAGTGTGAATTTTGGTTGACTTTGGTTGCCTTTTTGGGGCGTGTAGTTTCAAGGGAAATGGTAATGCGGGTAAAGGATCAGTGCAGCCAGGCAAGGAGGTTGCCCATCAAGATGACAGGGCTCGGTTTTATGCCTTTTCGGGCAAGACCGAGGTTGAGGGTCGATGCAGTGATCACAAGTACTATTATTATTTGTGACCGGATGGCTAATGTGTTGTTTGATTCGAGTTCTACTAATTTTATGTGTCCGTGTGATTTGCCTTAGAATTTGATATGATTTGTGATATACTTGATGCCCTCATCCATGTTTCTACCCCAGTTGAAGAGTCAGTCATAGTCACACATGTATATCGTGTTGTCATGTTGTGTTTATGGATTTTCATATTTGGGTTGATTTGGTTATGCTTGATATGACTGACTTGATATAATCTTAGGCATGACTTGGTTGTCCCCCTATTATGATGTGCTTAATGGTAATGCTAAGTCGGTAACTCTAGAGATCCCGGGTAGGGAAATGTTAGAGTGGGAAGGGAGTACAAGCCTAAGTCAGCTAAGGTCATATCTTTTGTGCAGGGTAGGAAACTTGTGGGGCAGGATTATTTGGTGTAAATGTCTCATATTCGGGATATTAAGGTCGAATCCCCCTCTATTGAGTCTATTTCTGTGGTGTCAGAATTAAAAGAGCTTAAGGCTCAAATCCAAGAGATTCTTGATAAAGGTTTCATCCGACCTAGTGCTTCCCTGTGGGGTGCTCATGTCTGGTTTGTTAAGAAGAAAGAGGGTAGTACGAGGACCAGTGATTTAATCTTAAGCCATAAAGGAGTGGATTGATACCGAAATGACCAACTTATGGATAAAGAAAATCTCAATGAGTATACTTGGGGGAAGGCAATTGAAGATTTTAGTAAGTAAGTGCGTATAAGAATTGGGTTGGTCCTTTGATTTTGATGAGTATACCTGAGTTTGAGGTGTCATGTTGATGAAAAGGTTGACTTCGTAGTGATAGTCAAGGTTGACTAAGCATAATGGTAATAAGAGTTCATGATGGATTGTGATGGGATGCAACTATATAATAAGATTATTGGTTAAGCAAATTTGTACAGTAATTACGACTTGCAAGTATCTAAGATCGTGGTTTTCTAATATTTGGCGAGTAACGTGGTTGCATGGAAAGTTTTAAGAGATGGTGGGACACCACTGAATAGAATTTAAAAGAGTTACAGTCATAATGAAGGAAAAATAGTGGGATGTAGTACAGCTTTTAGAGAGAGGCGAGAGCAAAGAATATCTTATTTGATTGCAAAGGCTAAAAGAGATATCTTCAGAGGGGTAGATAATTGGGTTCAGAGATGCGTGATTTCATTCGTTTTGTTGTGGCTATGGTAATAGTATCACAAGTCGTCAGATTGGTTAAAAACTTTGGGAAAAGACTTAAGAAAGGAGTGTTCATACATTAGCTCAAGTGTCATGATAAGTTCTTTGTCTTTGCTTAGAGTACGATTGAATTTTTAGCGAAAGGTATTGTAAGATCGATGGAGAGGCGATCAATGATAAGCGAAGATCCATGAATTCATAAAAATCTTCAAGGTATAAGTTAATGTTGATAGATAAGGGGATTGTGATATACGGTTGAATTTACAATTCAGATTTTTCATTGTAAATCTACATTCGTGGTGATATATTTTTTCAAAGAATGAGTTTGCAAGGTGAGAAATGATCAATTGTATCAGGTATTGAGCAATTGAAAGGACGTACATCTGGGTTGAGTCGTAAAGTTGATTAATGTTGATTGTTAAAGTACCTAAGAAAGATTTTCATTTAAAAAGTGTTGGTTTAGAGTAAGGTAAATGGTCGGAGTGGTTATGATGGTTGTTAGTATTGAGGGTGTGGACTTCAGTGGAATGATGTGAAGAGTATGTGGAGTCAATTCAACGGAAATGACTGGTATTGACTCTTCAGAGGAAAACCTTTAGTGATTTCCAGTAAAATGCTTACGTGTCCATCTATTTCATTTTGTACATGGTAGTGAGTATGTTTCACTAGCCATGCTCGCGTGAGTTTTCACTTTTGTGGGTGGATCCCTAGTGGTGGATCAGGTGTACTAATCCCGCGATGTTCTCTTGGTTGAGTGGGATGATTGGGAAGATTTGGTTATTTTAGAGGACATATTTGGTGTCGTCTTGGAGTTGTTAAAGTATTACAGTGGTTTTACATGTACCACCTTTCTTATGAGAATTCATAAAAGAGTTACCATACGTATTTGTGGTTGTCCGGCAATCTTAATATTCCTCTAGTCGTCGAGGTCATGTATCGATTATGTGTGGTTGAATGTGGGGATCATTGGGTCCAATTCTATTGTTCTTAAGAGGTAACCTACAATTACTAAATCTAGCTTCTCGAGAGTGTTGTTAGAGGGTTTGTATGCTTCGACATATCCCTCGATGAGTATCTAATGTCTAAAGATCAAATTTTATTAACTTAAGCTCATGGAAATTTATGTAGTGGGGTGGAGATGTTGTTAAGAACTATGATTGTTTGGGTATTATGAGTGTGTGTTGGTTGGTTCAGGTTCACCTCTAATTGTGGCGAGTTTTGAATGAGGATTTTATCATGGTTATGTGATAAAAGATTTGTCCTGATGTTTGTGTCAAAGTCCTTGATACAATGTTGCAGGCATGTGTACGATCAACTTTGGTGGTTATAGGGAATAGCTTTGTTGTTAGTTAAGTGCACATACAATAATAATTATCACTCGAGTATTATGATGACTTCATTGAGGCATTGTATGGAAGGATGTGTAGATATTCAATTGGTAGGTTTGGGGATGAAGATTTTATCGTAAAGTGAGACTCAGTTGTGTTAGACAAGACCTTCTATATGAAGAAGAACCGGTTGAAAATTCTTGATTGCGATGTATGGAAGCTAAGGACATACGAGACAAGTATCCCATGCTGTTCAGCGATTCAAGTACTACTCTATCCTTACTTTAGCCAGTCCTCCCTAGTTGATCACTCAGGGACGAGTGATGGGTAAATTTGTATCTATTGTAACGACCTGATTCCGTCGTTAGGGAAAAGACAATGGAGAAAAAAAATTGGGTCGGAAAACTTTTGGTAGAAACTTGAAATTTCCTAGCCTAGTCTAGATTTGGACGAAATTGGAGTCGGGCGAGTCTAGAGAAATCTGGTAATGAATAAGAAGTGTAATAATGAAATTGATTGCATGAGTAGATAGCTAAGACGTTAAGGAACCCGTACGACTTTACGGAATTGAATTCGGGTGAGTAGAACTCCCGAAACCGATCTTAGCGTGAACGGGTATCTTCTGAGTGTCATGGGATGAAGGTGTGTTGCGAAATGGGGGTTTGTAATTTTTAAATTTGCTCACTGTTTCCGTTCAAGCCGCTAAGGAGGGATTTTCCCGCCAGGGCAGGGCCGTTGTAGCGGGGTGAGGACCGTTGTGGCGGGACAGTCGCGACTTAAGTCAGAAATAAACTCCAAAATGTCTTTATTCTACAATTTTCATTCTTGAGAGTAAGGAGACGAACCCAAGGTGGTTCTTGACAGTTTTCCATCATTCTTGAGGCTAAAGGTAAGGTTTTTACTCTCTGAATCCTGTTTTGATCCGTAGAATGTAAATTCGTGGGTGATTATTGTTGGGGGAGGGTTTTGATCTGAAACTAATGGTGGAAAAAGCCCTAAATTGGGTATTAGGGTCTTGGATTTGGTCTAGGGTTATTGGGTTTGTTATAATCCGGATAATTAGACCTTTGATTGTTGATCCTTGCGTATATTAATTGTTTGTAAACCTAGAACAAGCGGAAAGAATCCGGAAAGGGAAGATTCAAGTGCCTTAGGGGATTGAAGGTAGGTGATGGTTGTGATTTCATGTTGGTGTGATATATGTTTGTAATTGCTTCATTATAATGCATGTATGTATGTGAATGTTGCATTATTGATCACCCTAATCGTAAATGAGGATAATTGAATAGTTGTATGCCATGAATCACATCTTGTTGTATGATTGTGAGAATAAACATTGTGATTGTGATTATGGTTTGTTGAATGGAGCGGGTGTCACGATCCGACACACTAACTGGGATCGGTCGCCACATACCGGCATAAACATTAGAATGGGTGTCACGATCTGACACACTAACTTGGATCATTTGCCATGTACCGGCATAAATATTGGAACGGGTGTCACGATCCGGCACACTAACAGTTTGGGTATGGATTCCATGAGAGGACCATTGAATTAGGTTCCATGAGAGGACCATTGAATTGTGTTGTGTATCTACTTGTGATGATTACGTTCATATCTAATGGTGATTGAGATTGAAAGACTATTTGGTGATCTAAAAATGATAACCAATGTGTATTGTTGAGGATGTGGAATGCTACTTTGATACTGAAAAGATGACTAATATTGTATATGTTCGATATATGCAGGTTTTATAATGTTGTGGTTACTTGCATGTGTTTCACTTATTGGAATAGCCGCGTGTTCCTACCAGTACACTGTGGTTGTGTACTGATACTGCACTTGTTTGTTCTTTATTGAGTGCAGGGCATCTTCAGGCGGCTATTGATAGACCTCAACTAGGTGACTATTGAGCGTGACCGGATTCAAGGGTGAGCCAGTTCTTTCAGGCTGCCATGAATCTTTCTTGTTTAAGTCCACCCTTTTCAGACTTAGACTATTTGTTTACGGTGTTTTGTTTAGCTTCGGGGTTGTACCCCTTGTTCTTAGACTTGTCGTTAGTAGATTTTTGGTACAATGACTTTCAGGTTCTAAGAATTAAGAATTCCGCATTAGTTTGGTTAAGTTATTTGTTTAAACCTTTGGAGTTTATGGGAACTCCGTATTTTTATTGTCATTTAAACCTGCTTCCGTATCTTTAAATGCATAGTTTTTGGTTAAGATGTTTAATATGGGTTGTAGTAATGGTTCTCCCACCAGAGGGTTAGTGTGGGTGTCAATCACGACGGACTGGGTCGTGACAGATTTTCTCAAAATCTTTTACCTTCTGTAATTTACTCAGATTGGTTATACATTATCTCTCATCAAAAAAAAGTTTTTAAACCAAAAAAGAACTCTCTACCTCTTCTATTATGAAAGATTGTTCAATTATTGATACCAAAAGTGTTTTAATTCTAATTCAACACAACGGACGGTGGGACGCATCATGTATGTGCGATAAATCACGACTGAATTGGTGATTCTTTTACCTTATGTATTTAACAGATTTGGTTTTTTCCATAATTTTTGTCTTGTAATTTGGAAATATTAGTATTGTATTTGATTGTTTTAATGTTTTTTGTTGGTACTCTTTCCCTCTTTTGTTTATGTAATTTCTGACCATTTTCCTTATGAATTGTTTCTAGCAATTGTCTATTTTGAACTTTAAAGTGAGGATCTGATCGAAAATTGATAATTGCTGCTATGATATTGGGGTATCTACGGGAGTTAATTGCAAATTATTTGTTTTTCTTTGTACATATTTGAATTGTAGGTTCATTTTTTAATTGTTGAAGTTGTTAAAATTGAACATTCAGTATCGTTTGTAGATTATGATATTATGCATCGTAAGATTTCACATATAACCAATATAAAAGTTACAATCCATTATAAATCAAATTGTATATATTTACCACTGTTTATGGATATAATGGATATGCAAATAAGTACTAAATAATATTAGTACACTATTTTTAATTAATTTGATTATACAAAATAATTGGTAAATTCTTGGTTAGATTATGATGTATATTTTGATTTAAATTATGTATTTTGTATCATAGTGCACTACACAGCAACGTTTAATCCTAATGTATACCGTCATTTAATTAAATTCATTATACAATATATATGGTACTTTTTTGGGTAAAGTTATGATGTATATCTTGGTGTAGGTCATATATTATTGATTATATTGAACTGAATACCATAGTTTAACCATAATCTGCACCATTTCATATATGAGTTTTATTGGTAATGTAAAAAGCTTAACTATCTATTTCAAATTTGATTGTTAAAACTTGTGTTTAATATATTTTTTAACTTTTCGTTGAAATGTATCGCAGAAAGGTATGTGAATATTAAAATCGAAGGAGTTATTCATGATGCAAACACCAATTACGACAACGTAATTAAGATTGCGGAAAAAAAGATTTCAATTGAATATGATTTTTTGGTGTAAAATTATAATTTCTATATGTATTTTGGTATAATTGTTTGATATGTTGATGTTGCTTTGTAAAATAATACCATAGATACTATACTTTGTAATTTAATTTTCTTACGAATGAATTTTTTACCAACACCAATAATTTTTCCATATATGCTGGTCTAGTTATTCATTAATTTGATTGGTAGATTGTTGATGGTATTATGGTATAAGACCGTATATATTTGAAACATATAACAACTAATTTTTTGGGGGGAAATTAAATGTTAAAATTGTTTCATATATATTGGCATATTTAAAAGTATATATTATAATATTTTTTGGTATAATGTTGATTTTATAGTTGGTTCAAATATTTGTATATTAAATGGTTGAATATTGGTTAAAAGTACATTATAATTTTTTATATATTTATTAGCATATATGAATTGTATTGATAAATTCACACATGGTGTAATCCTTTTAAGAACAAAATTATCTAAGAATTATTATGAAATATTTAATGGTATAAAATTATCTATTAATATAAAAGTAGTGTTATATTTCAACTTAAAATATATCGAATTATTAACCAACTTTGTAAATTGTTCTGTAATACTTACTAATTTAAATGGTAAAGTTATACCTTCCATACAATCATCGTCAAAAAATTGATTTTCTTTATGATCTAAAATGGTCTTTTAAGAAGAATTAAATGTTAAAATGATTTCATATATATTGGTATATTTAAAGGTATATTTATTATAATAATTGTTGATTTAATGTTGGTTCTATAGTTAATATAAATGTTTGTATATTAAAACAAAACTACTTAAGAATTACTATGAGGCATTTAATGGTATAAAATATCTATTATATTCTCACTAAAACAACCAACAAAAACATTCCCCATTATTCTACACCATAATATATACATCGTCACAACTCAAGACACCATATTAATATAGACAAGAAATCACAAAATCACCAACATAATAATTTAATATCACATTTAATATCATAAAAACAGCACCTCCACAATTCATTCAGACTATATTAATTAATTGATAGACAAATAATTAATATGTTCTCTCGAAGAAGTTGAAAATAAAAAATGAGATAGGGCTCTTCCAAGAATCAGCATCATAGAGATTTTTTCTTATAATCAAACACTAAATTTATCTCGAATTATAGATAAATTAGAAAAAAGCAAGAGTAAAGATTGAAAAAACTACGTTTCTTATCAGGAAAGAAATTAATATTTTATCTAGGAACTAAATAATGATAAATGTAAGAGAAAATAAAAAGTTTTACCTAGATGGTAATAACAATAATAGATGTGAGAGACAACCTACAATAAATAATATAATTTAATTGAATAGAAAACTAAGAGTGAGATAATAAAATTCTTTTTAAAAAAAGGAAACGTATAACACAATATTTGTGTTGAAATTTACAAAGTCAATACAATAGTTATCAATACCAAAATATTAGCACACTAACCCCAAAAAAGGGGGATCACGATATAATATAAGGAAGAAAAATAAAATAGTATTTGAAAAACATATAGTGTGTGTATTAGAAATGGTAATTGGAGAGATAAAAGTAAGAAAAATTAATACCATAATTATAAGGGAAAATTTTCAAAACAACATATTTTATGAGACTCCTTGGCAATAGTTTCACTATTTATTTAAAATGACAATATTTTAGTTTGTTATGGGCTGAGTTATGTATTTATTTTATTTTGATTAATTTGAAAGAATACAAATAATTAATAACAGAATAGAGAATATCATGGAACATAAAATTTCAAAAAAGGTAAAAAAATAAATAAAATTTAACATCAGTTACGTTTTTGAAAGAGCATATGTTGCCATTTTTCTTTCTAACATTTTTTTTCGTTGTTTTTAAGAATTTCAATTTTTTTTTTTTTAAAACAGTAGTTTGTATTTTATATCTTATATGAGTGGAAGTATTGGAAAATTTCTAATGCCCTATGTTTTGGATATTTAAATATTTGAACTTCTTTGAATATATGTTCATCCGAAATGTATTCTAATACCTTATGATATGTATAACTAATTTAAAATACAAAAAATGTTGGTATTGATTTATGATGAATACAACTCTTTGTCATTCTAGTTCAAGTACAAAAATAAAGGCAGTTGTGAAGTATATACCAAAATATAAATACAAATTAGTTGTAAATCGAAATGATATTGAAAAATACAATATCGATGAATACATAATACATAAAATAAGTTGTATTCAAAATGTATTTATATTTCAATATCCAATTTTGTTATATTATTATTTCACTTTAAATTTGCAGAAAGTATTTTCTGGCTTAGTTTTTATTTCAAATATTAGGTTGTATTTCAATATCATTTTGTATATCTGATACGCTCAAATTACACCTCCCTAAAGAAGCATAAGCGATCGTTATCAAGTAAAGAACCCAACTTGTAGGTTGGGGTCGATCCCACGAGGAAAATGGTTTAGACTTTACTTTAACCCACGATTATATTCAATTAGTCA